>VTPC01008418.1:16066-66655 GCA_011009095.1 Ignelater luminosus
TGAAAGTGATTGTGTTAAGTTATAAAAGACGCCTTCTTGATCAAGTTGTTTAATAATCGCTTTTTCTATCTCGAACCGTTTTTATTTTAGAGCACCCTTGTAGGGTATTTATATAACTGACGTAAAGCTTCCACACTAACAGATGCCGCCAAACCGAGAACTAGTAATGGATAAGTGAGAAAGTGCTTAACCTTTGTGTGTTTGTTCATTTCATAAATTTACTTCAAGCTGTTCTAGAGGAGGTTTTCTTAATCAGCGTAGACAATATTATTAACGTAACTTATTAATCTTTACTTTTGCTTGAACTTCATTTTTGGTAAATTGCTTAAGAAGCAGCTAATGAATTAAACAAAAAACATTTTCTAGGTAAAGGCATTGCCAACCAACAATTTTAATTTGGTTTCTAACTGCAAGGCATTGCTTCAAATGACTAAACCAGAGTCTGCTGAATCTGTTGGGCAACAATCAAATGAAACAGCAAACGGCCAGCGCTATAGATCCAATTGTTAGATCAAAATTTCTTAATTGTACCAGTCATGTACCTTTAAATTATCCCGTTACTAAGTTCACCTTGGCGTAGGTTATTGAACTGGTTTTAGGTGGAGAAGAAAATATCCATGTAGAAGAGAAAGAACTGTTATGAATGTTAAAGGTCAAGCAAAATTATCAACTGCTACAACAGTGGAAGCTGAAAAGGAGTTTCACAGTTGCGTTAAAAAACATCCTGATCGGTAAGACAAAAGATCACACATCTTGTTAGTCAAAAGTCATAGTTTTTGCATAAGATCTTTTCTGACATATCTCCAAATTTACTTTCCTTTGTGGAAGGTAAGTATGTTTGATTCGGATAGTGAGTTGACTAGTAACAGAAGCCTTTTCTATTGCAAAAACAATTTCACAGTAGTATTTGCTAAATTTCTTAAAAACCCAGTAATTTATGCTTACGCCATTTAACATACAATTAAGTTTTATTGAGAAAGTACTGGGAAATATGTATAAGGAAACCATCAGCAAAATTCATACACATTTTTACGGAAAGTCTTTAGAGACCATCAAATGTAACGAGCACGTGCAGTAACTATGACAAGTAAAATGAAAGAATTACAAAACTGTATAAATTTTAAGAAATGTGTTCCATATGTGCAGTCTATGAATATCAGCTTGCGTAAAAATATACTTATCACGTTTTTGGCGACTGCATGTTGTTCCATAACTAGTCTCTGTTACATTTATGAGCCAACGATCAAATATACATTTTTTTCCGATGGCTTGGCTCTAGAGTCTAGACAAAGCTGATTTTCAAAATGCTGAACAAGTTAGCTTCTAACTTAAAATTGATATTTTGAAATGCAGATGCGTTCGATGCTGGCAACAATTACAAGTATAATGCTTTTTTTGTTTATGTATTTACCTGCAGTTTAAATTAAACGCGTTTTAAGAATGCTTTAACCAATGCCAAAGAGCTACGGTACGCCGAAAGGAAGTTACACGTTCTGTCCCCTGAGACTCTTTTGCTATACTATTATTTTAATTCAAACTGTGTATTGTTTAACGCGCGACCATGACAATTCCGAGGTATGTCAACTCAAAGTAGATGATTAGTATTAA
Source organism: Ignelater luminosus (assembly GCA_011009095.1). NCBI lineage: Eukaryota > Metazoa > Arthropoda > Insecta > Coleoptera > Elateridae > Ignelater > Ignelater luminosus. Next base: position 17,675 of record VTPC01008418.1, read on the forward strand.
CTGTATAAGTGTAAATTTAATGTTATCTACTACTGAGCAACTAGCAAAATTGTCAGAATTTGTTACAATTTAAATTAATTGAATTATTTTAAAAATCTTTACCGCAGGTAGGATTCGAACCTACGTAACCTTATCTGGCGTAAGGTGCACTAACCAACTGTTGTAAAGACGTCATTAATAATTTAATGTTTGTCATGAGTGATTAACTCAAGAAAATTATTAAAGTAAATTGTCAAAATTTGTTTCAAAGCCAAGTTAGGGGTGGAATTCTTAATCTGCCAGTTAAAATCAAGTTTTTAAGCAACTGAAATTTAAAAGCTTCATCCACATAACTAAAATACAACAAAAAAATCAATGCTATTGTAAACACCAGACTGTTGAGGTCTTCTACTTCTTTGGATCGTAACTCTGCCGTGACTACACATTAGAAGTTATAACTTGGCATGGTTATGAAGAGTGGCACGCAATAAACCTATAGTTGTTGATTTATGGTTCATGCCATTTCCTTTAGTCCGACTTGAAACACAATTTTATTGCCGATTTAGTAATTGAAATCTTCTGATGTCTACCATATTTCTCTCTAGCTTTAATTTTCTCAATTTCTTTAAATCTTTTTCTGCTCATACAAAACTAATTTTCAACTTTGCTTTTGTCACCAGTTGAGTATTGATTTATAAGTTGTCTTAGCTACTGTAATAAGTATGTAATTTAAATCAACTTAGTTATTCAGTTACTTTTAAAAAATTTCTAGTAGAAAAATTTTTTCTAGGAGGAGATATAGATTGCCCTAACTTAAATTTACTTTAATAATTTTCTTGAGTTAATCACTCATGACATACATTAAATTATTAATGACATCTTTACAATAGTTCATATTACAATTTAAATTAATTGAATTAATTTAAAAATCTTTACCGCAGGTAGGATTCGAACCTACGTAACCTTATCTTGCTTAAGGTTGCACTAACCAACTGTGCTACCGAGGTAGGTATTCTAGTTGGTTAACTTATATGGGGATAGCAAATTTATTTATACATAATGGTCAATGCTTACACAATTTGTTTGCAGAAAACAAACTTCTGTTTTTATATTTATACAGGTTTAGCCAAAAGTCTGGAAACAGTCTTATTGTAGCAATATCGATAGAATTAGCGGAATAATATATCTTGGGGGGTATATTACACTATGTTATCTACATTCTGGCAGGTAAAAAATTAATTCAGTTATTCAGTTTCGCGTAATTGATATCAACTTTTAATTTTTAAATGGCACCCTAGTAGTTTGATGACATTTTCTAAATCTACATCAAATTTTAGATACGACAGTGAAGAAAAACATTAATTAAAACAATTCGCTTCGCTATAAATTAATAAAGTTTGCTGTTTTAGTGTATTTCAGTGTATCGCATTTAGTCCTGTTAATGGGTGGAGTGTATTGTGCTCCGCCTACATCATCTATCTGCATCCTATAGCTGGGAAGTTGGAATACAAAACTTAAGGGGTATAGTAATACGGGTCATTAGCAACGGCCGTCAGCTTAGTATCATAATGGCTTCGCCTATTAACAGGACTAAATACGATACACTGAAATACACTAAAACTGCATCGTATCTAGAATTTGATGCAGATTTAGAAAATATCATCAAACTACTAGGGTGCCATTTAAAAATTAAAAGTTAATATCAATTACGCGAAACTGGATAATTGAATTAATTTTTTTTACCTGTCAGAATGTAGATAAGATAGTGTAATATAACCCCCAAGGTTTATTATTCCGCTAATTCTATCGATATTGCTACAATAAGACTGTTTCCAGACTTTTGGCTAACCCTGTATAATTTCTAGTAATTACTAAGTTGAATAAAGGTTTAATTATGAGGAGTTTGCTATTTGGTTGACGTCATGATCATTGGCGTGCGATTTATTTACATTACCAACAATATTTAAATAATAAAAGTGTATATAATACAGTGTGTCCGGTTTATGAAGCTACATATATCTAGGCAACACATAATGCAGATGACTCAATTTCATTATGTAACTTTTGTTTATTAGATTTCTTTAAATAGCTAAAGATTAAAGTTACCAAAAATGCTATTACAAGTAATGCAAGGTTAGACAAGTTTTAGATATGAAAAGCAATAGGCGGGTTCCATGCTTGCAGCGATTCAAATCGCTTTGTACAACGCAAACAAAACTGGCAGCGCACCGATTAGTTAAAAGTAAACATAACGATGTGACGAATATAATTTTAGGTTATAATATTTAAAATGGCAGCTAGCGCCTACATGTGCTATTCAATTAACTTGGATGGCTCTGGAATTCAACTTGCACACAGTGCTTTCGTAAAGTAGTGCATAAATTCTTTAAAAATTCAGAAAGGAACTTTTAGGAAAAACGCTCCGACCGGTTAATTTTTATTTCTAAATGTACATTTTTTTAAACATAAAATATTTATACAGGGTGAGTCATATAGGAGGTATAACGTCATCAAATTTTTTTTTAATTTTAATTTATTCGTCGTCTTGGCTGCCGTCAGGTTGCCAACGGTGCACAATTTGAACATTTGAATTTTGAATTTTGCATTATCAGTAAATTTAATATTGTGGAATGCTGAAGTCGTTTTTCTTTAAAATTTTCATATGTGAACTATACCCATAATTACCTTACCGTATGTAACAAAATGTGCTGTTTTCAATTCCGTAATAAAATATAGGGGTTGTCTAAAAAAAATTTTGATAACGTCATACCTCTTATATGACTCACCCTGTATAATTATTTTCTGTTTAAAAAAATGCGCATTTAAAAATAAAAATTGATCGGTCCCAGCGTTTTTCCTAAAACTTCGTTCCTGAATTTTTAAAGAATGTTTGTACTACTTTACGAAAGCACTGTATATCCATGTATAGTGATTGCTGTGTGCATTGATTGTGTCTAATGCATTCTAGTAATTTTCAAATTTTTCGTTTTCCTCAGCTATTCCTTTTGAAAATTGTAAACTGTAATTCTAGAATCACAAAATTTTCAATTAATCATGACATCTATGTAGCAATGTGTGTTGCTTAAATACATATAGCGTTATAAATCGGGCACACTATATATAATATCTTGAGGCAATATACCTAGATCGCACACCATTGACTTCTGACGTAAACAAAATTGCCGAATTGTTTATCATTACATAGTACATTGAAGCTTTTAAATATTAATTACCAGCTGCCAATAACAGTAGATCAGATAATTTTGTAAACAGCAATATTAGATCATGGTGTATGTTACAGTTTAAAGGTTATTTTAGGTTAATTACTAATTAGTTTGTCTTGAATTAATGCGGAAATGAACACAGATTTTTTCTTAAATTTAGCCATTTGCCTTTTAAAGTAGCAAATCCCACGTTTAATGAATTTTCATTTAAAAAAAATAGAAATTTTTAATTTAAAAATTGCCAGAGGTACGTGCTTTGGGCACCATGATTCTGAGGGGCGACTTTCGACTTTAGCAAATATCAATTGGACTTCCTTCATGTCTTGTTGGGAGTCCGATAGGGACCTCCCATGCCTGATTGAGAGAGCTTACATATAAATAACTTGTGTCTTTCCATTGTTAAATTACAGTCTAATTATTGGAAAACAATAAATTAACATTAATCATTTTACACACCTGCGTGAAGCAATCATTTTATTCTTCGATATTCCTTTCAGTTATGAACTCTTAAAATTTCACACTTCCAGAAATCTATCAATTCTTAGTTAACATCGCTGTAAATTTGCAGTACTATAGTTTATCATAATTATAATAACCGTTTCATTTCAGTAATTGATTTCCGGGTTTTGCAAATTTCAATTACCACCCTTCTTGTAAGAGCGTTATTTAAACGTTGGCATAAATTGTGGCACTTAAATGAAAGTTGACACTGTACTTTGGGCTGTCTACCACATCTAGGTCATTTACTATTTGAATATATGAATATATGCAAAGTTAAAACAAACACATAATTTTTTGCACCTTAATTAGAAAAGGCTAATATAATTAGAAATTCGTTTTTAGTTGATTTGATTGCTTATTACAGGGGAGGATTATTAAAAAAAACAGCAATGAATGCTAATTATGCAGACGAAATAACCCGAAAAAACTAAACCCCTGTCGTTTTCTTAATTTTATCTATCTAGCAGAAAATTAAGTTACTAAAGGTGAAATTCAGGTCACTTATAATTTATTTCATGCAAATATGGTTACATTTACATTTTGTAATTACAAGGAATTACAAAGGCGTTGTAGTTAGTCTATGTACTTACTGTTTAATTAGTAACTGAGTAATTTCAACTTGATAAAATAAAAATAAAATTGTATCAACAAGAAATTTCAGTTACTTTCATTGTCTTGTGCTTTAAATTTAATTATTCAATGCTAGTACTAGATAACGTAGGTAATCTATTTATGAAGAGTATTGTATATTCTTGGTTCCCACAATCTGCCATTATTCACTGAGAAGATGGATCACCCTGCATACATTACAAGCAAATAGGCTTTAAATAATTATTATTCAAGTACTTCAACCTATTTAAAATGTAAATACGTATTTTGCGATTTATTTATTTCCGCTTTCAAAGACCAACTTTACTACTTATAAGTTTGTTGTGCGTGTTTCTTGACGTGAATAATCTTTTACAGTTAATTTTAAATACCCAGTAAGTTTGAAAGTCTTAAGTGTCATTAGTAAATAGAGGCTAAATAAGAAATTTCGTCTTGCTCTTTTGTATTATTTTATCATAAATTACGTATTTAACGATTAATTTAAATATATCAGAGAATCTTGAAAAGCGGACAGGGTAAGGACCTGCAGGAATACGTAACAGCTTTAGCAATCGAAAGCGTTCTCGCTCCAAGGCCGACAAAGGCATTATCATTAATGAAGAAATGGAAATGGACATTTCAAAAGCGATTAATGGAAATCCTCAGATTACTCTGTGGGCCTTATACAGAAGTTACTTACTACTGGAATCTTGGTTTAAACCGCAAATTTCATTTACATTGCTCATGTTCCCTTCACCCATTAGGTGGGCATAATCAACGATAAGCTAACTCATAAAAGTAATTATGCATTGAATTAATTTAATCCAACTATTTAGTTAGTGAAGAGCTTTTACGTGTACAAATACAAAATTTATGACAGACAAGCTGTGGACGTATAGAAATGTAAGACTTGTTTTTGTAACTCTTTGAAAACAATGAGTTATCACTAATGTTTCACTTTTACAAAATTGGGAGTTTTATCTGCGAAAAAAATATAAAAAAGGTGGATTTCAATAATCAAGTAGATTACAAAATCCAACTATACACTGCATCTACTGAAGAAAAGTCAACCATTACATAATTATCATTTTAAAGATATGTACATACAGTACCTTTCATCCATGATTTATATCATAGTTGGTATTCGTATCGACGCTATAAATCTGTAATAATATTTATTCTACACGATGCTAATAATTACAAATATTCCATATCTACTGCTGTAGTTAGCACCCATTCAATGAAAAGCTTGAAAGGCTCTCAGAACGGTCTTTCTAAGACAATTAAAATGAAGACTAGCATTTCTGTTGCTGAGGTTTTTTGAACTGTCTTTATTGGTCTGAATAAACAGCAGTAATGGACATAGTAATTTTTTACCCTGTCCCCACCAACACCTTTTTCATACTTGTTCTTTGGCTGAAGAAAAGTCTTTAGAAATATATCGTAGTTCATCTCCAAATGGAACACCAACACCCAAAGACCTATGCAAAATACTTAGATAACATAGAAAACAAATTTTATTAAGTATAGGATCTTCCATAGCCAACAAAAGCCGTCTATTAACGTACACTAAAACTACCTTACATTAAAACAAATCGTTCAAATCTATGACGGTTTGCTATGTACTCGAGTGTCTGCCAAAATTCAAAAAATTATTATTAACGCACTTTTAAGTTGCTTTACTGATACTTCCCTATTAAATATATAAAAGTAAAGTTTGCTATAAAACATAAGTTTCTCGTTTTTGCTCTATATATCTGCTACAGGTCAAAAGACTGATATTGATGTATTACCATTTAATTATTTCCTTCTATACTTTAAATATTTGCTAGCCTCTAGTATACAAGAACTAAGTCACTATAGGATATGGCCAAATTGTATGCTCTAGGGTTCTATGCTATAGCACCTTAGACTTCCCTGCCTTTTAAAAACGAATTTGAGAATATTGACTAATACACTTTGACAAGTGTTTAAACTTTGACAGGAAAAATCTTAGTATCAAATCCTAAAAGTGCCTGCTTTTGTTGAAGATTCTATGATCTTTGTGCACACTAACTGTAGTGTTGTCACAATTCACAATGATAAGTTTCTGGATAGAGATATTTGATCAGTGTATCCAAGAATCGACTAATGGCTTGTAATAAAGTTTTGTAACCAAGGAACGCCTTTAAATCAAAAATTGGTTTAGTTGACATAGTTAGAGCTTTTTTCAAGCAATTTTAAAATCAAAAATGAATAAAATATTTAATAAAAGACTTTCGTGAGTGAAAAATCTTCACCTGCTTTCTGAAAAATCTACCAATATTAGATAACCGAGATCTAAAGTTTTTTGCTTTCTAAATAGGTGTTATCGGTTAGTCTGTCCTGTCCTGTGAGATTAACAAGACTATTCTTTGATCTACAATTAATTGAAAATTATTTATGTAGTGCTCTTATATATTAGAGTTTGGCAGCAAAAATAGAGAGTCAACTCTTTAATCAACATAATAAACGCAAGTTTACACAAGCTGATTCAGTACAGGAATTTATTTAATATTCATTTAATTACACTGAGCTATTTGCCTTGAAAAATTTTTGTTCTCACACGGGAAAAATTTAAATATTTACTTTCGGTAAAAATAAAACGTTCATTATAAAATAAAAGTAGAAAGTTCGTGGAATGGAAGTTGTTATTAAAATTGCTGAACAAACGTAAATGAAATTCTAGAACAATAACATCATTTATACGGACGAGTAGACAAAATGCTAAAAATTTTGTTTTAATATATGTACATACTACATTCGTATAATACGATAACTCTGAACATATTTTCCAAAAGCGTTTCGCATGTATAAAGTTTTACTATGCGAAAATTGGATACCTACTAACCCCAAGTTATTTTGCATTGTTCTCGAGATTACAAAATCCCTAAATTATATTTGCAAATTACCTCAAACACAGCATAAAATGGAATGGATGTGCAGTGCAATAATGCGGATACCACAGGTATTATAAAATGTGAGTGTGTAATTCTCTGTGTTGTACACAATAAACTTTAAGCAACCTAATGTAATCTACCTAAAATGTGCACGGTAATATAATCGTATCGATCTAACTCTATTTGAATAATAAAATACAAAAGGTGGGTTAAAAAGCTTTTAAGTAAATAGCCAATAAGGGTTATTACCTGTTTGCTTCTTGCGTATAAAATCTTGCCTTTCGTTTAATCTAAATGGTATACACTTGAACACTTTTGTAAAAAAACGAGTTTGAGATAAATTGTTTTTGGCCTTCACTCAGAAAACTACGATTTCATACGTGTTGCCAGTTTATTTCCATATATCTGAGATACACAATTCTTCAAGTCGAGTTTAGCAAGGTCAGCTTGATGTTTCTCAAAAAAACAAACAATACAAAATTCTTTCAGAATTAAATTTCCGTATTAGATTTATAACTTTATTTTTAGTATTAACATCCAATAAATAATCCTAGAATAAATCTCGAGCAAGAAATAGTAGGTAGGTATAGTTTTAGCCAAAATATGCCAAAATCTGTATTTGTTGTAATCGGCTTCTACTTCTAGTTTAAAACGATAGGAATTCAATTTATTATGTTTGGGGCATTTTATTTGGATGTGAATTGATCTTGGAATTGACAAAGAAAATCAAACGAATTCAAATTTAATTACATAGAATGGACGTAACAGTGTTAGATGCATCTAGGGTCATGTAGATTATGACAAAAAAGACAGAACACATTTCGCATTTATGTACATGCAAACGTATTTAATTAGAACTAAAACAAGTGCTATTAATTAACATGAATTCATAAAATTAATATGAGATTTAGTTGGTTCTTGCCATTCATTAAGCAGTCATAAGTTATTACTTATTCCTTTTCTCGAGTTTAAGAACAAAGTATTATTTCCCAAAGGATTTCGCAAACTTGAAATTCTTGACGAATTTAAAAGCTACTTGATGAAAACAAAAAGCAGAAAAGTTTTACTTTTCAAAAGCTGCCTCGTTAGTAGGAATTAATAATGAATTGATGAATGTAAATTAAAATGATTTTCTAGCATTTTCGAGGATTTAAAATTTCAAATGAGTATTCCAAAGCTTTTTCGGCAATCTTTTTATAAGCTTTTGTACTTAACAAACGGGACGGAACGGAATGAATATGTAACTGGCCTATAAAGCTGTTATTTCAATTATGTTATATAATGCCCCTACTGTGCTTGAACTCAGGGGTTGTCCTACGAACCATAAATTGTATCCTGTCATTCTTATCTTCTAGCGGTTCATTTACTTTGTCCCAGCAGCCGCTGATACATATTAAAATATTTTTTGAACGTTCATGTGCCCAAGTTTCTCCTCATTTTAGTATTCAACGAGTACTATGTAAATAATTAAATCAGTTCCAAAACAAACTTTATTAATAATACAGTTATTCCATTATACAGATTTCACTTCTGTTAAGTTTTCGTTTAAAAGCGGGAATTCATAATTAATAAGACAATTTACACTTAAATACGCTTACAACTTGTTCCTCTTTGTAAAGTTGAAATTTACGTTCCCCATATTTCAACCAGAAGATATGTATTTTAGGGGCGAATTTCAAAAGCAATTGACCATAAAATTTGTAACTTCCATAAAGTTTCCTCTTATCGGGGTTATTTCAATATCTTTCAATGGATACTATGAATTTCGCATCAGTAAACTTTACGGTTATTAGGCGCTAAGAAGGGATTACGGTGCAGCAGTGACATCTAGAAATCGATTTAATTGTCGCCTTAATTACTTTTGTAATGCAATTCCAACTAACGGAAAGTTATATAGGTATTGCGATTAGTGTTTGACTGGAGAAGTAATAGATGCGATTAACAGACCCGCTAGGTATTTATACAAACACAGCAGAAACTGAAAAGATAAAATAATAAAGTACCATTAGATGAATAGGGTTAGATTTCGGTCAAAGATATTTATTCTAGGTGCCCTGGAAAACAAGGTAATAAAGAATTGGAAGAGTGTTAAAAAAACAAAGATGTATCCGCTTTTCTTTCTAGGTGAATGTATAGCCCAGCAAAGAAGTATTTGTTTGTTTCTTTATGTAATCAAAAAATTTAATCGTCCCGAATGTAACGACACAATTAACTGGTCATCCAACAAAGTTTTCAAACTTAATATTTCGATTAACGATATTTTTTAGTATCAGTTTTCAAGACTCTTAAACTTTGATTCTTTTAAGCAAAGTAGTTTTAGTGTACGGTAGGTAGCTGATCGAACATGGGACATCTTTTATATTTTATTCACTTATAAGTTTTGATAAAAGAGTCTCCGAAAGTTATAAACCCAAAACGCTAGATACAAGACCTTAGACGAAAGTGTCGTAAGGAACAATTAAGACGATGTGCTGTATGCTAACAATCAAAAAGAAATGTATCATTTAAAATTGTGCTTGGGAGTTGTATATTCATCCGGTTAAATGAATTGCTCTACTAAGGAAGTCCGGATGAATGTGTCGCAATTTTATTATTGAATAAAAATGCTACAAACTTGATATTTGAGAATATTTATAAGTAATCTCCATTCTGTTTAATGACAAGTTCCCATCGGTCCGGCATCATGCTTACGCCACGAAAGAGCCCCTCAGCCATACCCTCTTTGCAAACACCGGTAATTGAAGCGCGTAATTCTTCAACGCTAACGTGTCGGATACCTCCCAACCTACGCTTCAATGGACCAAAGCAATTGAAGTCACAGGGCTGTAGGGGGGGGGGGTTGAACCCAGTGTCCACATCGTTTTCAACGAGCCATTTCGTAACGTCACCAGCCACATGTGGACGAGCAGTGTCGTGGGCAATCATGGCATGTCGATAATCGCGTGCGATCATCCAGTTCGGAACATTGGTTTCCAGGAAATCCCTACACACTTCTTTGGTGCAAGATTGTCCTTCTTCTAGGAGCTGCCAGAAAGCGATGCCTTCAAAATTCATGACCATGATGAGCATTCGCTTGGGGTCGTGTATGCCCTGAGCGACAACTTCGGACGGCTGCTCACCTGCTTGTACGCAAGCACGTGTTCAGTCCTGTTTGGCCTGGGTGTACAGGCTGATCCAAGACTCGTCAATAGCCAATGTGCGTTTGATGAGTCTTGAATTGTGGCGATGACGAAAGAAGAACCACAGGCATTAATTCGAGCTTGAACTTGATCTTCGTTTAGAACATGGGGTATCCACTTGCACAAGAACTTGCGCATTTTCAATTTTTCGGTTATAATTTCGTGCACAGTTGTCTTGGGTAGGTCAAGGCAGCGTGCAATTTCTCTCACACTCCATACTTTTCATTCCTTAAAGAGCTCTTTGATTTGATCAATCTTGATGTCTTTTTCAGAGTCAACATGATGTGCACCGCCACGACTTTCTTCGACGTCATATCATCCTTCGCTGATTTTTTGCATCCATCTTTCTACGGTTCTTATATGGAACTCGCGTCCATTTAATGCCTTCTTTAAGTCGCGATGGATTTCTGCCGCTGTCTTGCCAGCCAGAACGGAAATCTTAATGAAATGACGTTGATGAATGTCACTCACTAAAATTTGCATTTGCTGGCGATCCATTTCACAACCAAAATAACTCAAACTTTGATAATTGATTAATCAATGTTCAGAAAATTAACACACAAAGTTTTGTTTGTTTATGTCAAACACTTTAAGATTTACACCGCTAGATGAAGCCGACACTTTGATCCGGACTTCCTATTATATATTGAGGAAAACCAAAGATACGTAATTTATAAATTGCGTCTAAATTTTAGTTCTGCAATTTGTTTAGATTTAGATCACCAGAAATGACCGAGCTATCGTAAATGATCTAACTGGTTTCAATAGAAGAGCAAGCGTTTCCTAAAACTACAATTCAGTACAAGGAGGTTCGGTTTTTGGGCATTTGCGTTTTGTGGAGTTTTACAACTTTCATGTAGTGAGCTGTGCAAATCTTCATTGTTTGAGTCTAAGAAATACTTTCTCCCTACCCCTTCTTTATTCTATTTTCCTGGAGGCAAGGTCTATGGGTCGCAACCTGTAAATAAGAAAAGCATTCTGCATTTCTCAAGGTTTAGATAGGTAGAAATACAACCTCTATGTTTGTTAGAACTTAAGTCTTTTAAGAAGCTTAATGGAGGGAACAGTCCAATCTAAGACCACAGTAGATAGGCTACTGAAGATTCTTATTTATGAATCCTAATGGATTAGCTCGTTAGAAAGTTGCAGCTTGATTAGTGCTCGGGTTTGCCTTTTTGAAAAATGTTAGTGCATGGTAAAAATCGACCCGTGTTTTAGTTCTCTTAAGATGTTTAATTGAGGGTCAATTAAGTCTCTTGAAAACCACCACAGATTTGATGATGCAACCCGATTCATATTTGTATGCATAGCTCCTTAAAAAAGATTAATGCAGAGCACACCCCGACTTTTGTTTGTATTTAGCTCTCTTAGAAGGACTAATAAATGGCTGAAGTCCAAAAATGGGCCACATTACAGATGCTCGGTTGATGAACGCAGGTAGGTTTATGTTCGTTTTTAATTATCTTAAAATTGTCAGTAGAGGGCTGCCAAGCATGTATTCGTGTTATCTCAAAATTGTAAATGGGGAGGTGAAGTACGACTTTGTACCACAGCAGGTGGTCCGTTGAATAGCATAGCCAGACACGTTTTCAAACACAGGCTTATGGTAACCCCATTCATTTCTAGTCTCAGGCACTTAAAAGAAAAGAAGTGCTGTTTTGCGACTAACAAGGTTGTAGGGTCCACAGAAGACTCTACTAGTTTAAACCGCATATTAATGCTCGTTATCAATAGAGTAGTTCTTGAAGACTATGTATCTGGTTTAATCACAGACTGGACATTGGAATGAGAACATCATCAACAATTTCAATCATTAGTTTTGTCAATATTGTAGATGCAATAAACGATACTCATGATTCTTACAAGTTATAACTTATTACAAAAGATTATGAAGATGTTCAAAGAGGGGAAGTCGTTTGGACTTTGTGCATTTCCGGACTTAGCAGTTGTCCATCTTACAACATCAGAAACAAGGTTAACATACGTATTTTGACAGACCTTTCCGTTATAACGTAGGAAGAGGTCTATATATGAAACAGTTATGTTGGGACCAGTGTTATGATCTTTATATTCACAATGTCAAATATACATTCCCGCGATAATTACTTTAATTTGGTCGCGTAGTGACCTCTATTAAGGAATAGGGTTGTGGAGAGTAGGTGCTTTCGCGGAGTAGCAATCTGCTTAATTAAGTTACTGTATGAGTCGTTTCTGCGCGCGGCGCGCAAATCAGGGCTTGTCCGACGATTAAGTGCAGTAAACACTTGGGGATTGTGCAAGAAGATTGTAGAATTCTGATAGGGATATATTGGTTAGGCGTTTTTCCTGAAAATTCAGTGTTGATGGCCTATTAAGTTATCGTTTTTTGTTTGGAGCGTGTTTTAAGCACATCAGCATAGTGCTAGATTTCGAAAAAAACCACCTTTTAAACACTTTGTCTGGAAGCAGGGCGTCGTCCTCTTCCTTCGCTGTGTAAGCGGAAACTTTAGTGGGTACGCCATCATCCTGATCCCCTCAGCGCTGCGTGAAATACAGCCAGTTCCCGCGTTTTAAGTAACTAAAGATGCAGTTGCTCATGTAACCCAAAGTTTGGATTGTACAATTATTTAGAGATTAGTAAACACCAATTAATATCGCAGTGTTTACGTTCGTTTGGCCTAAGTAAACAAAGTGCATTCAAAGCTTGTCCAGTGGAAAAACAATTAGATCTTTCCTTGGTATAAATGTAAAGATATGAGGACAATTTTTTTAGTACGATCACTGTATGTTCATTATTTGTTTTAACGAATAATGAATTTATAATTCAGTCAAATGTGAATTTGTAATGCGAACAAGTTTTATTTTAATTATAACTATTCCGCTTGTTTTTAATTTGTACGTATGAATGAATTTGTTGTCGATTTTTGTTAAATGAAATCAAATTTTTCTTTTTTTAATACATTAAGTGCAATCGTAAGCTATTTATAGGACGTTGGCGGGGTCCACGCAGGTGTTTGCGTTCAGGGATTCCCCCTCGAACGTCGCTTGTCTAAATCCATAGCTATTTCAGTAGTAAGCAAGCATTTTAAACCTAGCCGTCTTCGACTGTTTGCTAGTCTGGGTATCAGCGAATTTAGTTCTTCGTGCCTTTTAGTCGCTGATTATAGGCCTGTGTCTTAAAGTTCATTTTGGCACGTAACACCAATCTTATGTTGGTTATTCTGTTATGATGACAGAACTGCGTTTGTCACTGAACGCTAATGAAAGTTGGCTTTGAGGTTCTATCAGGGTAGGTTTCCGGTTCACGGATGTCCTGCTGAGGAAAAAAGGAGATAGAAATGGTTAGTCTAACTTTAGCAACAAACTCAATAAATCAGGACGAGTGGGGAGAGGAATAAGTCTGCAGCTCCTTGGAAAACGTGTTGATATAATTGAAGAAAGATGAAGGTATATGAGATTTAGGTGAAAGCATGCGCAGCATTTATCAACTGAGACTAACAGTTGTGGTATCGATGATGGGAACTTTGGTTCTGGGGTAAGATTGTAAATATAAAATACAGTTTATGTCTTTAACTGATGATGAAAAGGAAACGGGTTCCAGTATGATTATTGCTTAATAATGAGGATCTAATACTTTGCAACTTCTACATTTCTATGCACAACAAGAAACTCTCGAAGATAAAATTTACAATGCATATACCATACATTAAGAAGTACTTGCATTGATCAAACAATCAAATTAATATTAATTCTGCACCTATAGTTGCCCCAGTGGCAGGTGCTGTTTAAGAAATTTTTTGTCGGGTATGGAAATCTGCGGTGTTAACAATGTTAATCTTGTTGTTGTTCCAATCGTAGAACTAACCTGCAGATCGATTGCCAAGAACTGTCTCTGTTTCTACCCACAGTGTAGTCATTGATTGGGGTGACCATGGTGTCTTCTGGAAGAGCCTGGGTCTAATTGTTAGTATGACGTATTTATGGAGTAATAGTAGTGTGTGGAGATCACGTATCTACGAACTTCCAGTAGCTCCAGTCACGGTGACGTGTTCGGTCAAGTGATGATGAGTAGAAATTAAAGGTCGAGCTCCAGTCAACACACTAAAGAGAGGTTGTATTTTATTTCTGTTCAAGTATATTAAAGAATTTGTTGCTATACACTTTTAAAAAAGAAACCTCATTTAGATCAAAACATCAAATTAAAAGCAGTCTTCGTATGTCTGGTTGAATACTGAAATATCTGCAACAAACTGTCTTTCTCTGTAAGAAGTAAAATATTAGAGAATTATGTTAAAACAATCTTTTATCCAGGAGAAATACTCAATGCAATTAAAACAAGATCACGGTTTATAGATCTTACCATGAGAAATAACAGTTAGAGTTATAAATTAAGAAATCAGATTATTAAATCATTTTTCAGAATAATATAGATAAACAATGTATTTTAGATTCCTTATAATATTAAAGAACAAGTCGTTTTTATCAAGTTTTTTGCTTTGAATAATTTTCTCTAGTGAAATCTTAAGTTGAAATTCAAAGATTTTCTTTTAGTAACAAAGCTCCTTTTCACTTTTTGCAATTCGCTCAAACGAATTTTCCTGACTTACAATAGAACTGACTATGATTGATAATCTTTCTACAAAGGCACAGAAAAACAATTAGCTTCAAGAAAACTAATGACCAAACACCTTTTTTCCCGTTTTTCAGTTAACCACAAAATTAAGCAGGAAAGAGAAAGATAGTGAAAAAATAAATTTAAATACCTCCGGTTAATTTATATATCCAGTTAATTACACAACTGTTTGAGAAATTTTTAATTTAAATTTTCAGCCTTGTTTGAATTTTCATAAAGAGTAAATAAAGGGCTTAATAAATATCCAGTGTTTGCTTTACAGTGTTTAAATAATTTTTTTGCTGTTTACACTAATTTTTGTGGTGCTGCAGTTCTTTGTAATTAAACGTACGTTTAAAATGTAGACCTAATTAGAAATAAAATTGAGTACGAGATATTACTTACATTTAAATCCTACGAAGACATTAGTGGAGATGTTCACATATTAGCAAACAGATTTTATTTCATATTGTCCTCGATTGTTAGAATAAGATAAGTAAGTAAGGATTAAACTACATTTAGTAGTATTTGCTATGAATGTAGGAATAGTTAATTGGATTTGCTTTCCCAGTGACCACCGGAAGCTTAAACGCTGCCATCGCTTTCCATTTTATCTGTAACCCTGACATTCAAAGTTTAATTAAGTAGTTCTACATGCAGTTATGTTTCAGTAAGGGTCCGGCCGGTTATCCAGTAGCAAATTGGATATTAAGACTTAAATTTGGACATGGAAATAATGAGCCTTCTGGATTTTCGGAAGATTTTCACTTGAGGGGTTTTAAAAATACTTTACTAAAGTTTATACCCTAAAATACCAACACATTTAAACACAGGGGAAATCTATGGAAACAAATACTACTTACAGAAATTATTGCTGCGTTTTCAAAACAGTTAATATTCCTTTTGATGTAAATTATTTTTTTCCGCAGAATGCCCTTCTTTACAAAAAGTGAAATTTGCTGGAAAACAAATTTTTATTTCTTAATGTTGTACTATATTTAATATCCAGAAACATTAATTCCTTTTGGAATTAGCATTAGCAGTAATAGTAATCAATAGCATTGCCTCGTTACGAGTTGCAACACGCTTTGCTAGTGTGAACATTATCAAACAAATCTTAAAACTTCTAATAAGCAAGACATCAATGAAACTTTTCGCTATACCAACCAACTTAAAATCGTTAGATACTTAATCACCACTATATGTAACTATTAAATGCACCATAGAAAATGGGAACTTCTGGTGAAAGTTCTAACTATATTTAGAAGGCAAAACGTAGAGTTTCCATTCTGATCTTTGTTTAGGTTGTTTAGTACCTTCGATAGTTTTGAGTTATTCTCACTTCAAATTCTTAAAAGACAAGTTGATCTATAAACATTTAATATTTTCAACATTTATTTAAGCAGCAAAATGTCTAATTGCACTTAATTAGTAGTAATCCATAAAATTCTAAAAAACATTGTTTAATCTGGTACGATATAACAGTGCAAACTTCCAAAACAGAAAGAAATATATTTCTTATCGATTCCGAATTTGAAATGGGCTCTAAAATAGGATTTATACGAAAAACATTATAATTCACTCGACCTCGCAGTATTAGAGAGAATTTCTTTCAAGGTATTAAAAGAGATGTGGATTTATCAATAGACGTTTTGAAATGAAAGATGCCTTCCCAATATCATTTGAAAGAGACCTGTATGAATAAAACCAATATCAGATACATAGATATACCTATATAGGTTTGAAAAGAACGTTCTATGTTGTGCCGCATAACGTTTTCTAGAATTTTTTAGGATAGCAGGTTATATAAGCAGACTGCTAGGACGGTTATCGAAACTGAATAGAAATAATCGCATTATAAAATCAGATATATATATAAATCTGAACTCCTTTCCTACAAGATCAAGAAAAGATATTTTCTATTTATTGCTTGTTTACAGTTTTACAATGAAATGTTTATAGGCTATAAATACGTAAGTAGCTTTAAATAAAAGATTTCAATCGTATGAGTTGTCACTCGGTTAAGGCGAAGGTTGTGTACGACGCTTCGGTAGGTACGTAATAAAGAAAAACAAGTTCCTCTTCATAAATATCTCTGGAGTATTATTGTATTTCATTTTATGAAGAATGATGTCGTGCAGAGGACTAAAACAAATTGAGAAATTTGTAAATATTTTGGTTTTACTAAGAATTATACAAAGTTTGGTTTTGGGAACGTTAGAAAACTTAAAATTAATATACAACCTGAAGTATTGATCAATAAATTAAAATAGAAGCTACAATTGTCACGACTTTCAATTCTCTGGTGAATTCTCTACATACCATTTCCAATACTTAAATGACTTGTATTAATTAAATAGTTATGGAGCAGATGTAGTTTTCAGTTTGTGGTGGAATAATTCTGTTTTTACATGAATATTTTCCTTTTAGAAAAGTTGGTTAAATTCCAAATAAGCAATTTATTGTTGCTTCGAAATTTAATTAACTTAGAATAAAAACTCTTGTATACTGCAGTGTTGAAATACCTCGTATTTTAGGGTTCCGTTTTTAAGGCGCTTTTGAAACTATTTCGTAACAATAATAGTTTCAAATTTTATAATCAAGTGAGTTAGTAGTATGTAGTAACACTAACACTATTTTGAATAATTCATTTGTGTCTAAGTAAACATTAAATTTCAAGCAAAAGCTTTTTCATTTAAAGTACGTTACTTCTATTTTAGTCTATACATGGTTAGGCTACCCAACAGTAACCAGTGCTTATTTCGACTTAAAAGATTAAATTCAACAGGGTCTTCTTTCCTCGCTAATTTTTCCAATCCCGTTCCCCTTTGTGCAATAGGTAAAGACAGTGAAAATTTCTGCTGTGGTCATGAAAAGAATGTCGGTATGTATATAGTTTCGATTGTACGGTGAAATCTTCTTTATATCAAAAAAGTCATAGTTACCTTTGTTGTTTTATCGAATTTTACTTCAATTTATTTGAATTTCTTCACGTTGACATTCAGAGCATCAACTAAATCGCTTTATATTGCAATGCAATTTTTAGATAATAGTTCTCATTTATGACTAGTTTTATAGTATATAAAAAATTATCTGCGGTATGTCAAACAAAGAAGATAATTCAAAAGTTGCAGTTTTAATATACTTTAAGGGCCTATAATCTGTTCGTTAAGTCTTTTGGGAGTATGTTCGTATATAACGAGAAAATAAATTGAATTGCGAAAAAGTAAACTTTCTGTTGTTGCTGTTTACGAGCTGGTAGTGCAACGGACAATAAAAAGTTTGTTGCCTAATTCAATTTGGTTTACTCCATTATTGTTCTGTAGGAGTGTACCCTAAAGAAATAACCACAACATGAAGAACCCAAAATGGCCACGTTTGATTTTATTAACAAAAATAAAATTAAACATCCATTCAATGTCAAGTTTAATATGTATGAATTTTTAAGTTAACACAATTTTGTAAAGACTAAGATTTTTGGTAGGTATTACTATCTGGCTTTATCAAGATTAAAGTCATTTCCTTAATTACTCATATTATTAAATCAAGTAAGTTAATCAGATCTTGAATTTCTCGTTCTTTGAATCTAATTTTAAATACATCCTCCTAAATATACTGTTATCCTCAACCTAAAAAACTGAAAAGTTATAAATAAAATAATCTCGTAACATAATTCAGTAAGACGTTACAATAAATTTTTTGCAAATGGACGTTTTAATTGTTTGCAATCCAAAGGGAGAAAAAGGAAAAAAACACATTCTAGTATCTTCTATTGAATAGCTTTCCAATAATCCATAAAATGTTTGTAAAACCTGTGTATATTCGTGTACACTATATCCTGTGGGCAACGACCAAGTAATGGTCGGGTTAACCTATTTTACTCTGTGGGTACAGGTGATAAAGTAGGTGTGCTATTTATTTAACTTTGGAAGCGTAAAAAAGCCCCGCGCATTTATTTTTTATTGTGCTTGTAAACTTGACACCTTCAACGTGACCTTTGATAGCTCACCGGTTACATTTTTCTCTGCAATCCATTTTGTGCTATTGTGTAACAAATGTCTCCAGTAATTCATACTGAATTTTGATAAGATAGAGAACTTTTTATTCCTTGGCTGGGGAATTTAACAAATTTTTCACATTTTGTGAATACCAAACGGATAACAGATAAGTAATTTTTTAGGATGTCTTTCTAAAAGTTTACGATTTAAACATTTGGATTTACTTTTGCTAAAATATTTATTCGCATTTTAAATTGTGGTTTGACCTACGATCTAGATTCATTGAATACAGTAAAATCAACTTTCTGATCCACATTATTCACTCTCACTACTTTCGAACTTATTTTTAACTTACTAAATGAAAACTAACAAATATTAATGCAAAAGCAAAGAGCGTTATTTAAAAAAGTTTGTAAATTTATATTAAATTTTTCATTAAATTTAAAACGTTCATTGAAGTTAATCTTATTGCTAATCATCTGTTAGCGAATATTGTGTTTCTTGAAGTAAAACTGGAACAGCACAAAACTTTCAACTTTTGATTCAAATTTAGAACCATTTTGTTTCTAACTCGCTTTTAGTCTATTATCATTCAAGCAAACTTCATCCTCGCTTTCGAATTTATAAAGGAGTTTCTGCTTTCTAAATTTGATTAACAGATCTTTTCTCAGTAATTTAACTTGAATTTAAGGTGGTACTGCAACAAGTGGATCCTTTTCAAGCGTCACTAATCTTTTTACATGTCTGTTCTGACCATCCTCTCCTGCAATAGCAAATTATCTTTCTGTAGATTCACATCATCTATATGTTCAGCAGTTCTTACCACATCTTTACGAGCCTGCTCAAGTGAAGGTCTATCAGTCACTAAACATGGAAGAAATATGTCATCTGTGTAAACATGTTTATCAATTGGGAACATTTCAGTACTGAGAAAGGAGTGCATGCTACTTTCACGCTTGAGCCCTTCCAACACAAGTAGTCACATTATAGATAGAGAATGATTGCTCTGGATTGTTAGAATACGTTTAAAAGGGTTTCACCAAACCAACACCAAGTGATAGCATCATGTGAGTCGAAAAAGGTGGTGCAGTGAGGATATGTATGCTATTTGTGACTTTTATGATTGTCACAAATGAGAATTAAACCTGGAGAATCAATGAGAAACTGGAATGCCTGAAAAATGTTTTGTTACATGTACAAAATTTAAGTCTGAGGAATTCGCTAGTCGCAGAGTTTCTAAAGCATTAAATTCTTGAAAACATCTTAGCTGGAGGAGTTGTATTCAGAACTGCATATTCTTTGATTGAAATCGTTGTCTCTTAGGTTTTGTTTTTACTCCTGATAGCTTTCGATACTTACATACTTTATACCCCTCTGAGCAACCACACAAAACGGGCGTTGTGTAGTCCCTAGTTTTATGTATATTTTGCTTGGCTTATGCAGTTCTCGAAAAAGTCTAGCCTGAAGGTTATCAAAACATCTACTGACATTGTATCTATTAAAGTACATGATTCTTGCCATGATCTCTAAATGACAATCTATACCTACTACACCCTTCTTTTCCCAGTCTCAAAGGCACACAAGCTTGTTCAGTTTTGCTGACTGCTAGTTTTCGTGTCTTCAAGGTTGTAGTCTTAATGCATGTTACCATTGTTAATCAAGAATTTAATGAAATCTTCTTCTTGATCATCAGTAGAAACTTGACGCACATCACAAAGCGTATTTTAATTTTTTGACATTTCAAGCATGAGTTTGAAACCGGGCAGTAGCTATGCAGATTGACTCCTTGCATTGGGTGGACATCAAACTCGAGGTTTATTTCACTACCTGGCCAACAAATTACCTAAAAACAGAAACCTCCTAAGGTAACCAAAACAGTATTATTTTAAAAGGTGTCTCAACCATCGTAATGATTTGTCACAAGGTGCTCCATGGGCATTTTTAAAATGTTAAAGTAATTTTCCAACTTTAGTCAGCCACATTGTACAAACTTGAATTAGGTAAATTAAACACAATTTGATAAGGTCACGGCCAGTAATAATTGTGAAATGTATAGAATTAAATTAGAAAAAATTATTTTAACGTATCTCAATTCAAAAGACATAAAAGATCTATTTTTACTCATTAAAGAACAGTACAATGTAAATGAAACGCCTGAGGTTAGGTGGCCTTCTAGAACAAGGTGAAATGTAATGCTAACAGTGCGATCAGCATAACAACTCCTATTTCCCTAAAAGCACAAGCTTTTCAACGTGCCTCACCATCCCTTGATGTTATTCTTGCAACATACAAAAGCATACTTTGTTTGTTTATACAAGAAAATCTTTCTTTATCATTTTTTCAGATATCGAAAAATCAGTCGGTCTAACTACCATTCAAGACAAATAATCACTAGAAAACCGTAATTAACTATGTCTTTGAGTCTGATAACACAGAAAAAACCCCTAAGCAGAATAACAGCAGTTAGAAAGCCAAATAAAATTAAAATAGTAAAACATTGACATTCAATATCCGAAATCTGCCAAAGCTACACTCAAAGCAAAGTACTCCAACTGTCCCCCTTCGATTTTGATGGTTTGCGGATTTTGTAAAGAATCAAAAGGTAAAGCACGTATTTTTTTCTTATTTGCCCATAAACGGTCTAAAAAGGTTAAACCATTCCATAAAATTAGAGTTCTCGAGTGGAGAATCCACCGTTTCATGTAGAAGCATTAGATTTGTTTAAATGAAGCCAACTTAGAAATACTTCTTGTAGTTCCTAACAAAAAGACACTATTTAGTCAATGGCCTGAAAAATTCTTTTCGTCCTATCAAACCGTTTATGGGCAAATAAGAAAAAATAACTTGTGTTTTATTTGTTTATTTTCTTTTCTTTACTTTTTACAACATATCTGAAAACCATCAAAATAAAAAGCGGTTGGGGAGGCATAGTTCAACTGCGACTACCCAAAGGATGCAACTACTTCGATAGCTATCACGTTGGATGGTTTGATAACATCAAAATCGAGTAGGCGTCTCATTAAAAACAAGATTCGGATTATTATTTTTATGTTTGTTGTCAAGTTACCTAAAACCTTTTCTGTAGCATTTTCTGTTTTAAAAGAAAATCAAATGTTTTCGTTTTTAGGGAATATAGAGTAAGCCATCAATTTTCTAAAAAATATGAAAACACTAATAAAGCAGGCCTTTAAATTAAGCAATTGTCTTTTCTATTCCCAAGTAGAAAAAATATAAGTTATTACCCCTCATACTGAAACTTGAGTAAAATATTGAAATTTAATCTACTACCTCTCTGTGTTTTCGATGTATTTAATTCGTGTTTTAAATATTTTGCCGCAAAAAGCCATTTAATCTGCGATAAATTTATTATTCCCCATTTTCAGAGGGTCGACTGTTTTAAAATCTATTTTTACCTGTCATTTCAACAGTTTTGTTTCCAGAATATTGTCCCACTTTGAAAATCGTTATTTCATACCAAAAGCAAGATTTATATCACTGTTTGATTGCAATTTTTAGGTATAAAGGAAAATCAAATATTCAATGAAAAAGGTATGACAGTTTCTTTCATCTTAGTAAGTATTCTGAATTCCTTTGAACTAGTTTTCTAGAAATCATAACTGTTCTCCGCTGTTCTCGTATTATTTTAAATATTAACGTAGTTAGTTTTTGCCGTTGAGTTAAACATAATAGTGGAGTATTATAAACATAAGGGGGTATTTTTGAAGTTTTACATTTACGATTTAAATCTCATCTCTATAAAACGAGACCAAAGTTTTAGCTTTTGCAAGTACATTATAATGAACGGAGGAAGCGGAGCAAACTCAAACAGACGTGCCCCTGTAGACTTTTTTGCTATATAAATAAATCGAGTTTGTGATCTCTTAAAACAAAATATAAAAGTTATTTTATTTACCTTAGACGGAACTTGGCTGGGTTTTCCGACCAACTCAATAATTGCATTGCAGAGAACTATTTATCTAGAACATTCTAGATTTGTTTACTTTTTCAAGATATGAAATTTTTAACATAGTTTTACTGGTGACTCTAACGTACGTATGTTTAAATAAAGTCTGTGTTTGAGGTAGAAAATGAAAATGAGAAACAAAACTAAGCAGCGATATTAAACATGTCGGCTTTAAAGTTTAAATCCCGTCTTAAAGTTGTGTTTAAAATGTAAGTAGGATGAAAATCTTAGTTGCACTAAAACAACTAGGTTAACTTTAAATCTAACATTAAATCTTCATTTTGATTGTAGCTCTCGGTTATTATTTCAACATTACTTTGCTAAATTAACTTTTAATAATGACTGCAATCTGCTTTCAATCTTGAAAAATAAGAATTTTAATTTTTGCATTTTGTTTTGTTTTTAAATTATTCCAGTTTATGCAGATGTTTGGTCTCGCTATTTGTATACATTAATATGAAAAAAATTAAAACGAAATTTTGTATTTAGAGTTTTCTTTTGGTTTTTCTGTTTTGTCATTAGCGTTTCCCTATTTTTCAAATGTGTTTTTCAATTTTTTAATACTAGAGTGCTGTGATTTATCAAACTATTTCCTCTAATGTCAAATGTATTTCAGTTTTTTTGTTCAATGTCACAAGCAATTTGTAAAAGACAATTGTAATACCATGCGATCATTAAAATTTAAGTTCCCTATAAAAGAAAAAATCATATCTAGAGATCGGGTGTCTAGGCAAGTGCCCAATTTTAGATTTTTTAGGCAAGCGAAGGAAAATTCGTTTTAGAATAATCTTCAAGCTTTTCACTTGAAAAAAATTTTTTTTAAGTGCTTAAGTGCCTTTTTTTCTATGTTTTTGAAATAAATGCCTAATCTTTAATATCTGCCTATAAATTCCTATTTTGCCTAAATTGGTGCCTATTATGCCTAAATGGGTGCTTATTTTGCCTAAATGGATGCCTAGTTCGCCTAAACGAGTGCATATTTTACTTGTATGAGTTTTTAATATCACTATTTTACTTTAAGAATTTTTAAAATACAATGTCAGTATTGCTACCTTTATTGATTAAGATACGTTGGTTATTTTTAGAAATTTGCTTTCAACTTCTTTCAAAGAAACTTTTTGTAATCCATTTCAGATGTCCAGGCAGTAATAAATCGTAATTTCTGCAAATAGTTTAAAACTATTACAATAAAGCTACCTATTAAAAGTTAGAAGTAGTAAAGAAAGTGTGCCCTTAACAAAAAATAATTTGCTTAAAATGTTTATGTGGATAGGCGTTTAATTAAGTCAGACTTCTAATATACGCAGCAAATTTAAAGAAGCAGATTAACCTTAAATGTTATTTAAGTAAGTGTATCTTCGTTATAAAACTAAAAAAAGTCAAGTATCTGTATCAAGTATCATGGAATTTTTTTACCTATAATTAGCCCAGGAATTATCTATTAAAACTTTTTACAATCATTAGGAAACACCCTGTATAAATGTCTTTATAATGTAGTACTTCTAATAATAAAATGTATTTCTAATATTGTAATTTGTTTTTAGATGTATTATTTAACATGTTTTAAGTTTTTTATCGATTTACCGTTTTATCATATCAATATTATTTTACATAGCTATAATACTTGGAATATCTAGTTTTTCAACAAGATAATTATTAAATTTTAGTTTACAAAAATTAGTTACACAAACATATAAAAGTTAAGCAGTAAAGCTGAAAATGTTGAATGAGTTTTTTCAAGAATTATTAAATTGCATAAAATTCTTATTTGGTCACTTAAAGTGCCTATTTGGTTGCCTAAAATGCCTATTTGGTAGCCTAAAGTGCTTGTGCCGTTGCCTAAAATGCCTATTTGACCGCTAGATTGCCTATCATGATGCCTACTTTAAAGGTTTTTGGTGCCTATTTGCCTGCCTAGTTTGACGATTTTTAGTGCCTAAATATCCGATCTCTAATCATATCTTAGTTTATTCCGGAAAATTATCTGTCGTATTGACAGTTTGCATTAGATTCAAGGCAAAACCATTAGTTTATAGGTTATGTGTTGGTACGCGTTTTGTCTAGGCTACGCCCTACGGAAAATCGTCACAGCTTACTGGGAACTTTATATATTAAGTAACCACAAATTCCTTAATCGAGTTATCCTTGAAACAGAAAACATATGTCTGTTAGTAATAACGGTTTACGGCCCTTGTTTAACAGTTGCTACAGCGAACCGAATTCAAAAGTTACAAAATTCGTACATCCAGTTAATTTACGGTATTAGGCAAACGAAACATGTCTCGTATAAACTAAAGAAGCTTGAATAGTTGAATATAAACAGCCGCGGGCTTTTACATATACTGGAGTACTCGTCTTTAAAGTTATTGCCTGGATATTTATATAATCGAATAACGTTTAGAACTGATGTTCATCATCTTAACTTGAGGCACAGAAGACTTTTAACTGTATCATCACATAGCATAATATTGCAAGAGTCTACAATATTGTTCCTACTGCCTTCAAGTTATACAGTTTACAAAAGTTTAAATCTCAATATCACTCATACTTAAAGAATATACAGCTGTCTTTGCATTGACATAATCAGGAATTAGTCATCGTAATCAATTTGCTGTACAGTTTGCTTCATTATTATTGTTAATATTTTTCTATTTGTTAATTGGCGGACAATCAAGCTTGCATTGACACCATCCCGATTTTTTTACCTAATCCTAGTTAGATGTCTCGTTTAAATTTCGTCACTCATTATTAAATTTATGTTTTTTAATTTTACTAATTATGTATTTCATGTTATACAGTGATGGTTATATCTTAGTTTTCCTCTACTCAAGGTTGAGTGGAAGAGCAGTTTTCAGCTAACCTCCACCTTGTCGTTAAATTAGTACCTATTTCAGTTTGTATTTTCTTTTGTTGTAAAATTTCATCTAATTTAATAGAAAATTATTATTATTTTATAAGTAGACGTATACTTTGACAGTTGATTAATTACAACGGCACTTTATGGTTCATAACGTAATAAGCATAATAGTTTAGTTGCGATAATACTATGAGGCCACACAACCTTTTCTGAAGATCCACATGCACATTTTTAAATTTATTCGCATGCAGATCAAATCTAAGATTGCCAGTGATAAAAAGGCCCAGATTCTTTACACGGTCTACGGAAGGAATAATCACGTCATTAATAGAAATATGCGCAGATTCTTTAACGGCAATGCGTTGCATTTTCCTTCCGAAGACTACACATACAGTCAGTAATGGGTAAGATACAATAATACAATATCTAGATTCAGATACATGATGTAATTATCATATTCAGATACAGGGCGGGCTGAAGTTTTGCGGGGCCCAAGGTAGCAAACTTTGGCGGGACCCTTAAAATAAAAAAAAGGAAACATATTGCTTTTTCAGACATAGTCTAATTTGTGTATTTTAAATATTTAGAAAAAATTGGAAATATAATTTTTTCTGAACATATCGATGCAAAGAATTAATTATTTTTCTCCCTGGGCAGTTGCCCCGCAAACCCGGCTCTTTTAGCCGGCCCTGTCTATATACAGTATCTAGTTAATACCTATCACTAAATGTAGCTTACTCCAAAGAAACTAGTAATTTCTAAAGAACAAGCTAAATAAATAAATAAACTTTTGTGAAGAAGAGAATTTACAAAATTCATTGCCATAAACTATTTTTACCTGGAAAGGGAAGACAAAAGCAGGTATAAAAATTAAATTGTCCACAAAACTGCAAAATCTAATTATCTAAGTAAAATACATCTCCCATTAAAGATACAGCTAAAATGTATCTAGTTACAGATACAAGATACATTTTCATAGTTATATCTAGATTCAGATACAAGATGTAACTATCGTATCTAGATACAGTATGTAAATACTTTGTATCTGGATAGTACCCATCACTGCATACAGTCTTAGAATTAATTACTAAAAAATGTTTTATAGAGGTTTCTACTAAATTTTCTAAATCTTCATTTATAGTGCTAGCAGCAATTAAGGCGTTGTGCAAATGA
Source organism: Ignelater luminosus (assembly GCA_011009095.1). NCBI lineage: Eukaryota > Metazoa > Arthropoda > Insecta > Coleoptera > Elateridae > Ignelater > Ignelater luminosus. The sequence goes on from VTPC01008418.1 coordinate 44,647, forward strand.
AAAGAGTAATACAATTGCGTGTCATCCGCATACGTATGTAATTAACAATTAGTTAGATGCCGATTTATAAAAATTGCTAGTGTCGACAATGTAAAGTAAAGTTATAGAATCGAGCCTTAAGAAACTCCCATTTGTAATCGCAACGCTTCAGAGTGAACACCATCCAAAGTTACCTTTTGTGGTCTGATACTTAAATAACTTTCAAATTAATTTAACTCCCTTTAACGATAAACCAACATAATGCAAGATGGACAGAAGAATTTTGTAATTGATCATATCAAAAGCTTTACTGTAATGTAGGAACACCAGTATAATACACAATTCAAGGTTCGAAGCTTTCACAACATCAGCCTTAATATTTTCCGTTTCAATGATGACTCAATTACGCAGTTTTTAGACATTGAAATTACAAACTAATGGACGGTGCAAGACGAAAATATACTAAAATATCCAATGAAGTACATTTGCTTATCATTAGAGGTATGAATAACGACCATCTAGCAGCTACCATAGGGCAACGGTTTGACGTATCACCAAACACGGTAAGAAAAATGTATGCCAGTTATAAAAGAACGAATGTAAGTAATAAAAAGAGTTCTAAACACCGGTCAAAGAAATTGACTTTGGGACAAAAAGATAACTGATGTTTCATACATAATTAAACATCTGGGAATGCAAAGCATAACCACAACCAACTCCTGTTCTGTTACTTTTCCAAATTTTGGCGTCCATTTTGACCATGTTCCCGAGGTGATATCAAAAAAGTAAAAGTATACGGTTTTTTTGTTTTTTTGATGTAGAATACTAAAGTAAAAAAAATTTAAAGTTTTTTAATTTTCGGCGGCCATTTTGACCATGTTCCCGAAGAGTTATCAAAAAACGAAGATACCACGTTGTCTTTAGTTTTTGATGTAGAATCCAAATTTAAAGTCAAAATTTCAAGATATAACAAAAATGCGGACAGACATACATACATACAGACAGACAGACAGATAGACTTCGCAAATTCAATAACGGTTCCTTCGGAGTTCGTTGAAAATTGTTATATACATATGTTGTCATTTAAGTAGGTAATAAATGCATGAGAAATAGGAAAAGCATTTGATATAACTGGAAACAGTTTTGATAAATGAAGAATCTCATTTGACATATAACGTCAACATCTGAAAGATGGGAAACGCATTTGAGAAATAGTGAAATACAAAAAATAACAAACAAGGAAAACAAAAAGAAAAATACTGTAACATAAACCAGATTAAATATAAATATTGCATTACAATGTTTGACTTTAGATTTAACCAGAAATGTGCCTAACTTAAGTTAACTCGAAAGTAACACTACGGTTAACTGAAATATAACAATTTTGTCTAAACTTATTAAGAATTTTAAATTCAAGTACATTTCGACCATATTTTCACAAGCACTTGGTCACTACACTTTCGTTTCAGCTTTAGTACAGATTTGAATAAATTTAACTAATAGAGAGCAGATATTTGATATTTGACAAAGTCTTAAACTGCAATAGGTATGACGGTAACAGTTGTTAAGATTTAGTGCTCTAAACATTTCTTCTTCTCTATTTAGCAATACTGTTATTTTACTGTTTAAGCATTTTGATCAAGTCCCTCCAAGCTTGCAAACATCAAATCTTTATTTGTTGTTGGTATATTCTCTAGCGTTAGCTCTGATGAAATTCCAACTTGTTGTGCAAGATGTGAGGATTACATTTTTGATTCTAATAGATTATAATCAACTTTAGGAGGCACTGATTCTTCTTTATTTGTTAAAATTCTGTGCCCAGTTATGGTAAAACCATCGAGTGCGACAGGACTAAATATCAAAAAACATTTTCAAAGTTTGTCTGATGTACTTGTTTCATCCGAGCAGACTTGGTCCACGGTGTCCAGCTCTTGCTGGCATTAAGTGTTTCACACATGTTTGATTCCATTGATTGTTAACCACCTTGTGGTAACAGACCAAACCATCAACTTTATTTATAATACTACTCCTAATAGTTTGTTTAGCCAAACTAAAATGTCCTTTTGTTCAATTCTTTACAAACCTCTCCAATTTGAAGGTATTTGGCTAATTCACCACAAGCATGCGATTATGAAGTTTTCATTTCTTATTGATGAATCAGGTGCAACAACCAGAAGCTCCACTTTGATTTTGGTGAAATCGGGTTTTGGTTGTATACAATGCGGAAAGAATTGCCCAAACTTTTGGTATAAGAATCTGGTAGTTTCGACTAAACATACCTTTGGTATTCATTATTTTAGAGCCCTCTCTTGGTTTTTCCATTGACTTTCTAACATCTTCTGGATAGTATCACAATTAATTAATTAAAGACGTATGTTTACTCAGACTATTTTATCTGTCAACTACCACATGTATATTCTGCATCCTTTGTGTTCTTTAAATTTACAAAGATAAACGTGTAAAAATTTCTAGTTTAGACACGATTATTCAAACTGTAAATTTTAAATTATTGTAGTAACTATATTATCTGTTAATCACGCACAAAAGGATTGACAGACTATAAATAAAACAAACTACATAAAAGATTCAGTATGCATGGCTTCGAATAAGATGAATGTGTCAAATATGTATAAATAAACTTTCCAATCTACATAAAAGGTTTTGCATACAAACATAACGAAATTAATGTCTGGCGCAAAACTAATTTGAAGTTTGATTGGAAAAATTACGTGTGCATGCAAAACTAGTTTGATTTTATTTGGCAATAAAAACCAGTGCAGCGTGCATGCTAAAAATTCTAGTTTTTTTCGGCGTTTTTTAACTTTTATGTAAAAATTTCATTCTGCCTGTAATATGCATGATAATCTAATGTGAGAAAATTATTGATAAAATCTAAAATGAATTCTAGTTTGAACTGATCTTGTGTGTCATTATATTTAGCTTTCGTTCATTTCTAAACGTTTATAGACAAAATGTAATTCTTGCCCTTAGAAGAAATTTAAATATAAAGACATTAGTGTAAATGTTAAGATGTCATTATTAGTATTGGCCTAACAGAAAGTTAAGGGTTTTATATGAAAGAGACATTACACAATGTAAAGTATCGGCTACAGAATACTAGATATAAAAATAATAAAACAAAATGAACTTTTCTAGTACAAATGGCATAGTAGTGATTCACTGTGCACAGTCCAAAAAAGATTAAGGAGCATTCCCTGTTTCTTTAACTTAAGCTCCCAATCGTCACTACTCTTCTGTGAATTTCATTTAAGCCCTAAATTCTCCATTACTCGTAACCCTAAATCCTACCTACCCCTCCCAATACCTTACAAATTCAAATTCCATAATTCATTCTTGAGAGAACTACTTTTAGTATGCTTAAAAAATGATTCATGTTTTCTCATAGCAAAACCCGAGACTCATTAGTTCTGTGATGACATTTTTTACATACTCCTGAATCATGACATTACTTTTTACACGACCATCGTCATTGCATCTAAAACATTGAGCTACACCATGTTTGGTTCTATATCCTAGCTTTTAGTAAGTCCAGATTGGCTGATCTGGAATCTAATATTTTCCTAATGTGTCCGGTTTACCTTCAAATACCCAATTCTTCTTATTGGAAATCTGCCCTTCTTAGTTCTTGTTAATTTCAAATTCTGTTGATTTGTGGAATGACTTTAAATTACTACCTCAAACTGTTTATCATTGCAAAAGGGTGTTGCAGTTGTTTTCGCGAAAATTCGCTCGCTATTTGAGTTCGCTATTGCGTTTACTTTGACGATGTTTTGTCACTCTTTTGATTTCTATTATATTATTTCTCGTTTGTTCCAACATATTCAGTCTTCGTTCTAGCTGTTTTCTAATTGCCTGTCTTCCTCAGGTTGTCTTTCTTCTTGTCTCCTTACGTATCTCGCAACATTAATACTTAATTTTCTCCGTATCAACTGCTTTTACCCCCTCAAACCCCATATGTTTTTGTATTTATATTACGTATTAGTTTCAATATTTGCCTACGTTATTCAGCTTGGTATACCATAAATCCAGGTCACCATGTAGTTTCCTTCAAGTAGTGAGTTAAATTCCTTCCTTCGCTAATCTTGCTTATGTTAGATACATTTTTTTAAGTCACACAACACAACGTCTTTTGATAGCATGCCGGATACAAAAAATCTTTGCGTCCGTAAAGAACTTTCAAAGGGCATTCGTCTTCCACCCGCACACTAAGGTGCACCACTATCCCATTTACAATAAGAGGCTTGTCTTAAGCCTCGGTTAAAACTGTATAATCAAATTTATTCCATGTGACCTGCTAAAGTTCCAAGCTTAAACTCTAATACACTATACAAACGCTAGGCAGAAAGTTTTGGCTTTTTGCCCATTATCGCTCAAGTAAAGTCAGTGGAAATCATTACCTATAATTATTACAAAGACTTGTATGCCAAGATCTTGGAATTTAAGCTCTCAGTGTTACAACAATTTAGCCTTGAATGGTTATCTACAAAGACAAAAAATTAGTTGAAGGTATGAAAAATGTTCATTTCAGAGAGTTACAGGATTTCTTGATTTTCCTTTACGCTTTTATCTTTTAACTAGAGTCCAATGAAAGATTTTTAATAGTTAATACTTTAAAACAACAAGGATTTACTTAAATAAGTAGTCTTACATAAACTTTAACAAAAGAGTCTAAGTAAGTTTATATACTTTTAATAGATAAACCACTGCAAACAACGATGTGGTTTACATCATGAGCCTACCAAAAGCAAAACGTTCCGACGAGAAACGAAAGAACTTTTTCAATAAACAAACGAGTTAAAGAAAAGTGAAGCTAATAACACAATAACTTGAGTTATTTTATAAACATTGGAGTATGAAGGGGCGGCTATGACCTTCGGCACGTTATTACATGTAAATACTGGCTGAAAATGTAACATTAGTGTCCTACATAACAGTTTAGCAGCTGCATTAGGTTTAATTCTGTAAAATTGTTTACCGAAAAGAAAACAAACTAAAAAATAATTTAATAATATGCAAAAAATGAATTTTAAAGAAAATATTGAGTATACTGGGTTACTTTACATTTTTGTTTTTGACCTGGAAATAAAATAAAATATGAGAAGTGAAAAGGATTTTATTTCATTACGAGAAAGTTTTGCTAAAGTGCAACCTATATTTTATTTTTAAAAAATATTAGTTAAGCCTTGCAAGGACTTTCAAAATAATTTCAGCTACCCGCATTAAAAACTGTGAAATATTGTAGTTACTGTTGGAACTAAATTGCTAATTTGTAGTGATATCACTTTTTTAACGTAGAACGTAGAGTATGAGAAGCAGTTTATTCGGGCTGCTAAAATTAAGTGATAGGCACGCAGGTGTTTTAAGCCAGATAATAAACAATTTAGTTGTAGACACAAATATGCTTGAATAATGTCTAAAAATTATTATTAAATTTCTTCATATCATTTTGAATAGCACTGAAGTTATTAAAAATAAAACTTTTCCATGCGATTCTTGAACGGTTCTCGTTATCCAATAAAGCGCTGTTGTGTAAATTTAATTATAAGAATTTAATTAGAATTTTCCGGAGTTTTCTTTCTGAACAAATTTAAATTTAACGACCTACATTAGGGTTGCTTAGAACAGTTTTCAGCGTCCGTTAGCAACATATCACAAGTTACCCCTGATATTGATAGATAATACATAATAATACCATTCCAAGGCCGGGACGTATAAATTATGTAACAGGTGTGTTCCGATCGATCGGTTTAGATGCAATAAAAAATTTCATGCGACCTTTGAACTTCCTAATTATGTTAGCCGATAGTACAGACAAAGTTTAAGGAAAACTTCCCAAGTTAATGCCCTCACATACTGCTGACATTTTCGAGTCGTTAAGGTATGATTATTTGATCAGATTAATATGAGCAGCAGAAAAAGTTAAACAACTGTTGCATGTTTCCGGGTAAATTAAAATTTTATTTCTTTAGTTTTTTTACAGTTAAATTTTTTTAGCTCTAACGCTTTTGAACACCGCTAATAGTATGGATAATATTGAATTAACAAAACCTGGAAGCAACAGCTTGTCAACTATTTTTTAAAACTTGCTGTAACAATATAAAGCTAAGATCGGTAACAAAGTTATACAATAAACTATATAATTCATCAAATTAACCCATTGCTCTTAATCGGTTGCCTTCGGTGTAGGTAAGGAGCGATATAGATATCAACACTGATAAAAAACGTTTTAGTTAGATTAACAATAACACACACATTTATTAAAATACAAAGATATCAACTATCTCAGTAAGTATCTTACAAACAAATCTAAATTAATTTGATGTAATTCAAGTATGCTGAATAAATACAAACAAGAGACAATTAATAACAGATATTTCAGCTACAGTATCAGTTTACCAAGAAGATTAATAATTTAATTCAAAGTTTATCAGTTTTAACCCCAATCGTTCCATTACATAAGGTCAAGAAGAAATCTATTCCAAAAAGTTACACAGCTCAGCTAAAACCAAAATTTTAAAATGTTGTCTAAGTCAAAACGAAGTGAGCACATGGCGAGATGTAAGCGCTTTCCGTAGTTTAACAGCACAAAATGTTAATATAAACGTTATGGTTACTGGCATATTATGTTGGTAATTTAAAAGAAATCCCTGTTAAACGCTGGGTTTGTCTGAGACGGCAATTGTCCGAGAAACTAAATTGTTATTTCAACGTTAAAGAACACAAAACGTGTGAAATTAAACTTTTTACCGTCAGTGTTAGAATAAATACCAAAAACAGGTTATCTTTGTAGATGAAAAGAGAGAGACTGGATTGACCTACTAATAGACACTACTGTCCAGACTTTCGCAAAAACTGCTAGTTTTTAAAATGTCGCTTTGAAACCTCAACCCTTAGACATCGACTCGTAGAGATGAGTACAGTTAAGGTTGTAACGGTCTTTTGTAGTCACCCTTCCGTTACATGATAAACCTCGCGGTATTTCACCACCCCGCATTTGTGAAACACCGCGCATATACAAAATTTCCTTTTACAGCTTATTTTTCCTGTTATGAAAAACTTATTCAGATTTATTACGTTGCTTCGTTAAAACGGGTTAAGCTCTAGAACTTTGGGTTAGCAGGTTAGAGATCTACAGTTTCTCTTGTTGTGAGATACTTTGTTTTTTATCCGTTTGATAAATATAATTATTTCACGCTTAGCCAAGCAGATCCTCGTTTTATTAATGATAAAACATAATAAATTATTATGTTCTCATGGACCCTGCTATTCATTGTTTTGTATTTAAACCCTAACCTGGATTCTTCTGTATAAAATTAGTTAATTTCTTCTTTCGCTGAGTGTGATAAATTACGGACCGGTTGACAATTTCTGAATTCTGGGGGAACGCGGAGAGCCTTGTCTCCAGTTTTTTTTGGTTAGATTCCAGAAGGTTTAATTCTGGTAATACTTATTATACAAGAATTCTTTGCGTGAGTTCCATGAAAATTTTTTGGTAACCAGAAGTACCGTAGTTCGTATTATCAATGATTGTTGGAATTGGATTCGTTTCCACATCTTGTTTGTTAAACCAGAAAAGGTTAGGCCCAAAGGTGCTTAATCTAGAAGATTTCGTACTCAAATTACATAGTAAAATAATAGAACAACTTTTTTGACTCCAAACTTTAGAAATTTCTTTGTAATTCAGTAACCAAAAGTCCACTTACCTTTTTTTAACATTCGATTAATTATACAATGTTTTTTTTAATTCAATCCTTCAAAATTAAGTTAGGTAATCAGTATTTTTTTTATGATTTCTTACCGTTTGTAATTATTACATTTAATTATCATTCTATACTCTGATTTGACTTTACTCCACCTAAACGTAATTCTATTTAAAGAGTTTGTCTTTTTAGAACGTTTTTGATTATTTATTTTCTTCGGATTTTTCTTGAGGTTACTCTTTAACTTTATTTTATAGGATTATTTTGACAGTCTGCAGCTTCCTATCGGAACCCGTTTTCGAAAACGTATGGTAAGATCTTTTACTTCAATGATTATCCGAAACTCGCCTTGTTTATCATTTGACTTTACATATTTTTTTTACTTTTTAACTTAATTTAACTTACACTCGGATTAATTACAAATCTGTATTCCGAAATTTTTTAAATTAATTAATAAAGTTTTCAGAAATTTCTATAAATCTTTAAATTCTTTTATTTTCCTTGAATCTTTTAATACGTAGCTTTTGAACGGATTTTGATTAACAGCAAGTATACCATAAGATAACAACTGTGTGCAAGTTTTCTAGCTCAACTTTGGATTTATATCGTGTCACTATTCAATTTTTCTTTGAATTAAATTTTGTATTCCATTTAACCTTCTTGTAGTTTCAAAATTTGAGATTTAATTAACGACATGAGTTATGAATTATTAAACTACTTGCAATTTTGGGTTTAATATTGTGTTATTAGACGTTGTTAATATCTTTTTATTAGTTAAGGCTTAATAACTTTGTTATTTTATAATTAATGATTCTTATTGTTATAAATTTCAATTTAGATTTTGATTACTAGTTTCATATTAGTAAAAAAAAATCTGCTCAATTGAATTTTTTTGTTAAAGAGTTTTAATTACATAAATTTTATTTATTACCAATATATTAGTGGTTAAATCTAATTACTTGTGTTTTATTATGAGTATAATTTGCACTTTCCCACACCTAAAAGCTACCAACTTGAGTTCAGCTGGCCTAGGACCAAGCGTTCCTAGTTTTCGTTCATGTTAATACTGTAACGCAAGCTTTTACGTTAGAAGGTAAATACCGTCTCTAAAACAACTATGCTATTAATTTAGCAAAAGATTGGACGAACAATAAATAGATTGGTCATAGGCTTTGATTTGTTCAATGCGTTGATAAAGAACAATCTAATGAGTTAAAATAAATCATGTAAGAGTGGTGGGTTGTATCCCTATATATCAAGAATTATGGCAAAGTTCTTGTATATCATAATTTTTTTTGTTACAAAATCAAGAAGCGGTATGATTGAGTTCAATCTAAAGCATATGATTAAGAGCCAAAAAGACCAACCAACTGTAAATGATGATTATACCATTTTTACCGGTTTAATTGGGCACAAAGACTCCCTTAAAAGAGGTAAGTGGCAAACCTCGACTGCTCGGCTGGGCTACGGATCTTTGCTGTACAGAAACCTCCCAACGTACACACGTGTGTGGATAACCAAGGACCAACGTGATCGTTATCGTGTCAATTTAGTTTTCAACTTAGACTGGAAAGTATGTCAGTATATCGTTTAACTAACGTTATCTTATGGTTGACAAAGTCACGTTAAATATTGTACTAAAATATAACGTGATTAGTTTGACCAGACTCGTTGATTCTCCTACATTAACGTGTTTTCGACGTTAAATTCTTGTCCTTGTGCAGGTTGGGCTAAAATAATCCTTTTCCTTTGACTAGACGCATATGTAGGGAGTGTGATTTTTAAGTACGAACTAAGACTTAGGAGAGAAAGGTCTAAGGCTCAACAAGTCCAAGAGGTAAAACCAAGTATTTATTAACTCAATTGCAATATTATTATTCATGATCTTACTTGTGAACCATCGCGTGTGCTCCATGGATATCTTGTAATCGCTTTGGGTGTAACTTAATACGAACCACTTAATCATTCAAGGTAAACAAACTAGCTTTAAAAGTAATAAACATTACATTTGCAACGTTGTCAAAGTAACTATAACTATTAGATTATACTAAAATTTACATTACAGCAGTGTGTTAACATAAAGCTAAAACTAACACGATGTTATATCTTAGGCAGTTCGATGTTAACTGCTGTATCACCCTTCTGGCGTTTAAATGAAATTGAACCTACAAGGTTACAGTTGCATTTATACTTGCTGGACTTATATCACATTCCTACTCCAAAGGCAGCACACTATTTTTTCCACTAACACCACTGAAGTAAATATCATAGATATAATTTAGATGTCGCTTATCTACTTCTTTGAATGAGCGTTGCATAAAAATTTTAAATCCTATTACATTACGTTGTTAAATAACAAGGTTATTATATGTAACTAAATTAAAGACTAGTACTGAGTTGTTTATAAAGGCATAAAATTGTTTTATCAACTTCTTTTTGGTCAGTCCTTGCTAAACGATATACAACTTCTTCGTTGTCTATTAGTACCTTACAAGTAACTTTTATGTAAACTATATTGCTGCTATAACCAAGAATAAGTTTATAGTAGAGGGTAATGTCATCTATATGATTATTGGTTGCCGTTGTTGCTATATACGTACAGAAAATGTTTGAAAGTTAGTATCAGTAGTTAAAAGTAACAGACATTTTTAAAAATTTATAAAGTTTGAAATTAGAACCTGATCACGTCTTTAGCGGAGACGGTATATCTCAAGGGTATCCAGACTCTTCTTTTAAAGAATACAAAATCGGTTTTATAGATTTTACATTCCCAACTGAAATTATTTTTGAAGTTGGTTACAGAATTTATATTTGCACTAATTAGAACGGGGAAAATATTCGTAATATGCTTTTTGTTCCTATACAAACTTCTGTGGTCACAAGTTAATTTACGTAACATTTCCCCGATGAATTGTGGAACAAACCTTTTTTGTATTGTTGTATACGTTTAGACAATCGCTTTGTAAATAGGAAAGCTAGCCCCATTTGATTCCCTTTAGAGATACTACCCAGCACAATATAGCGCAACTCACAGCATAACTGCGCCAAGTTTAACTACGAATATAATTAGCTACATTAATGGTAATTAACCACAATTTTAGTTACATTTAAATTATTAAGATTAAAGCAGTTCCGCAATTTTATCATAACATTTTGAACTCCTCCCATAGGTGAACATTTCAGAAATCTCAAATTTATATCTTTTAAAGTTTGCAAGGAATGACAAATGATAGGTTATGATTACGTATAAAAATGTCTTCTTTGAGCTTTGATCAATGTTAAATTTATTCAAGAATCAGCTAAGGTTGAAAGATTTAAGTATGAAAAATAGTTCTTTTAATTTCGTTTCCAATATGAAATTTATGATTAAAATAGGCCTTTACGGATACATTCTGCATTTTTAACATCAATAACGATTTATAAAAAAGTGAATTTATTGGAATACTGTTAATTTATAACTTAACTCTTTTCATAATCTGCAAGTTATGATAGAACTCGGCTGCTTTCAATAAGAACCAATTTTTAGAAAGACTAATATATTCCCAAACTGAATATAATCCTTCAGTTCTTAACAGAAACTAACAAGGTCTTGATTCTATATGGTTATATTATAAGTCCTACATTTAACATGCAAATACGGAAGACAAGCATTAAAGGTCCAGTAGATTAAGCAGGCACAGGATTCACATTTTCGGACCCGCGCGATTCAACCGCTGAAGCCAAAGCCAACCACACTGAACTACCGCTCTCTCCATTCAAACTTAAATATTTATCAGCCCTTCGAGCATACTAAGAGCATTTAATATATTTAAGAAACGGGCCTACAGCATCGAAGTTGATATCAAAGAAACTTTTATAATATTCTTTGTGCCAGATATGGCGGTAGCGCTGTCTTTTCGAACAACAGTTTTTTTTTATTTCTTTCTTTCCGATATGTTTGATGTTTTATAATAGATATGTATGCTATATGTTCAGTGCTCAGGCACCTTATAGTAGCTGTATATTATTGTTTTTTTTTAAATCTTAGAGTTAAAGTAACAATTCTTTTCTTTTTGTGATAATAATTATTCTGCAGAATGAATAGAATTAAAATTGATTTCTGCTAAAGTATTCTCCGAGTCTTCTCCATTTTCCTAATAGGTTAGGAGAATGCGCAATTTAAAATTGAAAAATCCAAAAATGCTCTGACTTAAGAATGAATGGCTCAATTTTGAAAATTTGATACATAATAAATCTTCAACAATTATCCTAATCGACAACACTTAGAGATGATAATGCAGACAATATTAAGATCGAAACATTTAAATCTTCTCTATCATGCATTATTCTTGCTCAAAAGAAGATTGCAGATCAGTATCTAAAGAAGATCAATTGCAATAATTATCTCTGATGAAAGACAGTGTCAAAATTGTCTAAAAATTCTGAAGTAGAATGAAACCACTAAAAGCGAAATTCAATCAATTTAGTTTAATTTTTTATGGCTTACCATTCTTCTTTTGCAAAATTTAAAATAAATCTTTTTAGTCTATATGCTTGAGGCAGCACATTCATAAAAACATAAATTTTTTCATAATAAATAATACGTCATTCCTTGTCTTTTGTTTTTACATTTTTGTAATATATTCTCAAAGACCGAATTGTACCATGTGTCCTCTGAGGATATTTTCATGGTTGGGGTGCCTAGATACCTTCAATCTAAAAATTGATCTTAGGAAGACGAAGAATAGGAGCAACGGAAAAGCTGAACCGGCTGAAGCCAAGCACAGGTCGAATTAAGTACTACACGCAAAAAATGTTTTGTTGGTGCTACAGAAAATTTAGTGAGATTTTGGACAGCAAATATTTTTTTGCTGTAGCAACAAATTAATCTGTTCTTAACTCTAAAATAAATTAGAAGTTTGTTGTATCTACCAAAGTGCTGTAGTGGCAAGAGCAGAAAATTATACTGTGTGACAAAATTATTTACTGTCCAAAATTCCATTAAATTTTTTGTAGCACCAAAAAAACAATTTCCTGTGTATCTTAAGTTCAATGTAGAGTTGAATGTGGCATGCTCACTGAGATATTCAGTTTAATATTGTTTCTCCCAAGTTATTACGGACTTAGCTAAGGTATGAACCTTAAGCACATTAGTAGTAGTAGATTCGACTAGAATATATGGTAGCTCTGTCGAGTTTGATGCAGTTTTGCAATTTTCTGCACGGTTAACGATTTTAAATGTATATCTACACAAGTTTCTACGGATCTCATTGCCTCTTAATCATTATTGCCTTTATCTCTTTAAGATTCTAATTCTTGACTGAAAAAGAGCATTTGAATTTTTAAAGCGGTCTATCTTCAGATGAAAAAATGAAACTTTTCTTTGTTTTACAAATTTTTAGAAATTGAAATTTATTTATTTACAATTTAGTTTTTCGTTTTCTCAAGCATTACTCTAGTGTGTTTGTATAAAGTATTCACTTTTATGCTACGTTTTCGTGTTTTTTTCATTTATATAAATCTTTTGTAGTCAATCTTTCCTGCAATATTGCAAAAGTATTAAGACTTTTCCAAACCCTATAGTTTTTGGCCATTCTGGTTTATTATAATAGCTTCTTTACTTTCATTAGAAATTAATGATTTGTAGTAGGTCTCAATGATCATACCGCTAAGCAAGTAAAGCCTGTTAGTGTCCTTTTAAAATTCGTATCTGTTTCAAATACGATTTTAGCCCAAAACATACACAACTAATGGTAAATTAATTTTCAGAAAAAATAATAATGAATATACATACAGAAAAATGAAGTCTTGTGTAGAATTCAAACCTGTATCTCCGATAATCCGGATTATCGAGATGTGGTTTTTCTGAATGTGTATCTACAAGTATTATTAATGTACTTAAAGATTAATTACACCTGCTAAGTAAATCAACGAGATGGGTAGGTCTAAACGACTGAAAAAACAGTATACAATACGAGCAAATAAATTTAGCCCAAGTGCCCGAATAGATATTTGGTCAATTAATGTCAGTATTAAAATGCTCTAATCGTTGGTGGTGTCCGTACCGCTACTGACCTATGAAGTGGTTGTGCTTCTTAGGGCGCCACAATTAAAAATAAAAGAAAAAGCATTCACTCTTCTAAACGTTGAAAGCTTTCTTTAAAAAGTCTGACTTATACTGACACTGAAAGCACTTGGTCATCTTTCACAGTCACGTGTTAGCAACTACATAACAAATTAGCTCAAACAGTAATTTACTAAACTCACGAAATATAATGGTATACTACATTTGAAAACATCAAAAGGTATCTCTTCGGAACTGTTGCTAGATTCCCAAATTTTCTTCACAATCTTTCGTTTTTTGAGCAACTTTTAGCGATTTTTAACCTTTGCTTAGTGGTGCATGCCGTTACTATTTATTATAAAATCAATGGGTTCTGGCATGCTTTCGACAAGTTTTCTACGCGAATTTTTAATTTTTCATCTCGTTGCTAAACTACATGGTGGTATGGAATATAGTTTCAATGAAGTGAACCTTACTATCATGTTTCTTAAGTTTCTTCTTAACAATGGACCTTATATTCTACACGAGGTTAATGTCGTTACTATTACCCGGCCATGGCAAAATTATGATATTGTTTTTGGTTAAAAACTTGATAACCGACTTGACTTTGTTGATCAGTGTCTAATCTTACATGAAAACCAAGTTTTCACTAAGAAACCACTATTTTAACTAACTGTGGTATCAATCTTTTTTTTTTCTATATACTGGCTGTTTTCATTCAGTCAAATTATTTGTTTTATAAACAATTTAGTTTAGAAAGCCCGATTGCTGATATTATAGACCGTGATTGAGAACAAGAGAAAGAAGAAAGAGCGCGAAGAACCTGATTTCACAAGAAAAATTATTTAATTTGTTTTTTTATAGACTTTGCCCATCCCAGCCTCGTTTTGCTATACCAGGTATAGTTTTAGCCGTTTTTCATAAGCGGCGCGCAGAAAACTCAGCTGCGATTAGCTTTCAACAAATAGATGCCTCAGAAACACTTACACCGCTTCAATCTTTTTTTTTTCGTTGCTGATATTTCTTCTGTGGTTCCTTGTAAATGCTAGACGTTTCTTCTTTTCTTTTAGTTTCTGGGATGACTTTACTCTTGTCACCTCATTTTCCTAGCTGAAAGAGACCATAGTCACGTACAAAGCCAAGTCTGCATTATTTTGGGCACAGATGCTTGTGATATTTTTAGTCTGTTTGCTATTCTTCTTTTGTACATCTCTTTTCTTAAAGAAGATACCAAAGCCAATATTCTTGAAAAAAGATTACTTGTCTTTCCCATTATGATAGAAATTCCACAAACCACAGAAGAATAATTAAAAAACAATGTCAATGTGACACATTTACGAAAACTTCTCCACAGTAGCGTGAAACACTGCACATCACCCTTTTCAAATGAATAAAACATAAATCCAATAATACCGTGACTGTTTTGATATGGTAGATATTAGTTGCCGTTTCGATGGACGAAGATATTTAGCTATACTTTAATTTTTTTCTTTGACATTGTTATTTGCTTAATAACATTTTCAAAAAATATAAAAAGGTGAAAACTGAGGATATATTAACAACTAAAAATTAATTCACATGATAAAAACATATTTTTATAGTACTGGGCAATTACTTTATTATTAATATTTTATACTGATGTGTGTATTTCATACAAAAGGAACCTTATAGCTCATAAAATAAACAATTTTTATAAAAGCAATAGACAATTAACGACTCTAAATGGAATGTAGCGTCTTGATTTGTCACTGATTATTATCTTTTTCCATTTTTTTTTCAAGTAAACAACAGAGAGGTTAATAATTGCTATGCATATAACGGTGCGTGTTTATTCATTCTTAAAAATACTATACCAAATACATACTGTTAACTACTGTATTTACAAATGAGTACTAGACCAATAGATGAATACCCGGCACAAATTCGGAATTCGTTCAATATTACACATTTAAAGGTACATATTTTCGTGTAATCGATATCAAGGCAATGAACTTATGTACCTTCCTGTTATTCAGGTATATTCTATAGAATGTACCTACTTCAATACCAATATAATAGCTAACACAAGTTCATTCTCCTTAACCTCATTTTGTGAAAGTCCATACAAAAAGCATAAATTACTGAAATAGAATGTTTTTTGTTTTTAAAAAAACAAAATTGCCATTTAAAGAAAAATATCGGCTGTATGGAAATATTGCTTAGTTATACATTTATTTAAGTTCAAAAGGAAATCTAAAGTGCTTTCAAAATCGAAATTTCTGCAGTTGAAGAACGTAAATAATAGATTAGTACTACATTGAAGCATTTAACAATAAGACATGTAATTCCATTTAACTAAAGTTAAAGCCCCTCATATCTTATTAACCAGATTGATTTCCAATAATACACTACTTCACTGTCGCCCTTAAGACAGCCAAGGGAGAGATAACGAGTAGGAAAGCTCAAAGCTATTAATTGCAATCTAAAAAAGCTAACCGTCGTAGTTCGTGCAAACGAACCGGAAAACGTTTTTATTTTGACACGAAACTTTTTAAATTATTCCGAAACTGAAATTTCCGTTTTCCAATAAAACATCCGTATTGATTATATAATACGAGTATGTGTATTTCTTTGTGGAAAATCAAATATTAACCAATACTTTCAGCAAGTACGCAGTATCGTATAAATTTCCTAAATTAAAAATTCAAGAACTTTAGTCAATCATATTTTTTAGTCGTCAAGTATTAAAATAAAAAAATAGAAAATTTAAAACGGCAACTATAAAGTAAATTACAAAATTTCAGAATTTTCTTTATGAATAATTATGTAATAGGTATTAACTTAGCAATGCATATAAACGCTAAATTACTACATTGGAAAATCAATTTGTGGAAACCAGTTAGTTAAATAAATTGTATTTGATGCAGTAAAGATTTACATCAATAACTTACGAATACACTAGAAAAGATATATTGCTTTCTAGAATGAGGTAATATATTCTTGAAATTTTGAAAAGGTGGCGTTAAG
Organism: Ignelater luminosus; assembly: GCA_011009095.1. Classification (NCBI taxonomy): domain Eukaryota; kingdom Metazoa; phylum Arthropoda; class Insecta; order Coleoptera; family Elateridae; genus Ignelater; species Ignelater luminosus. The sequence goes on from VTPC01008418.1 coordinate 61,396, forward strand.
ATCCTTTCTAAGTTGTTTGTTCAAAAGACAGTAAAAGCTGTAAAATAGTGACTTATTTTTTTAACAACCAAGGTAAAAAGTTGAGACTAGATTTCTCCCCTATGGAAATTGCTAATATCGAGCAGAGCAATTGAGAATTTTATGATAAATGATGCAGCTTACTGTTGTTAACTACGCTTCATCATTTAATCTTCTTATAAATTATTTGGAATTAACGGTATCATTGTTAGCGTCTTCCATAAAGTACCTACCTGTAATTAAAAAATTCTCATTTTACAGAAGTTGCAGGTGTGGTATACTTTTAAACAGCTTAAGAGATCAAAGATTTACTTAATTTATATTTTTTTTGCCAAAAAGTTGTTTAATTTTTATTAGACTTTCTAGTATTTTAATTTAATTATGCCCAATTTGTGGTTCTTCTTCGCATATCAAAAAGGAACAACTGCGATTAAAATAGATAATAGAGAGATTATGAAACTTTGTAAAAAAATTTCTAATTTTAATTTTTTCTGTTAGAACATGCTAAAGAATTTAAATAAGACTTTGAAGCAGTTTTTGCAGTTTTGCGGTCGTATTGGAAAAAGGGATGACGTCATCAAGTTTCTTTTTAATAGCAAGGTAGCAGACAGATCAATTTTTATATGCGACCATCTGCTTCTGCACGAACAATCTCAGTTTGAGCCAATTTCATAAAGATATCTAACCTAAATAAAATTAGACTTCTAACAGTTAGTACTACAAAATATCACAGATCATTTATAATATCATGTATGACATATAAACACAGAATGTATTTGAAGACATCAAGATAGGTAGATGACATTCTATAAACGCGTGCTCTTTTATGAACTCCAAAATTCTTCTGTTGCGTTATATATTCCTTAATAGCAAAAGTGGTCGATTTACAGTTTCCACCATACTATGCTCATATTCTACACGCTTTGCTAAAATTGCCCATTTTACACTTATGGAGTGCACCAACTCCTTTTAACAGGTACAAAGGATCAAGTACTTAGGTACGTCTAAATCTTAATCTAGTTTGGCACGTGACCATTGGGTCTACCAAAGGTTTCTTATTCTTTCCCTACATTTGCCAATAATATCTTTTGCTCTTATAGAGAATCTACTACCTTTTCTTAGCAAACATTACAGTCAATTCATGATGCAATCCTCTCATTCTATAAAAAGCTTCTCAAAAATGTTAGTAATAAACTAAAATCCTTGCGTATCTTTTATAATTTAACCCAGGCGTTTGATATTATTATTCCAGTCCTAATACCGGAAAAATTGTATCAGTATGGTTTTCGTGGAGCATCGTTCTGTTGGAGCAAATCTTTTTTGTCCAGAAGATTACAATCAGTTAGTACCAAAAAAGATGATAACAAAGTAACATCTGAACTTAAATCAGGGCTTTCCCTAAGATAACATACTATCGCTCCTCTTATTCGTACTATTTATCAATGATAATACTAACAATATACAGTGTGTCCAAGATAAGGATCACAGCATGGGGATCTTGAAAACGGTAAGAGATACAGGATTGGTTAAACGGGATGAAAGTTGGCTATTTATAGGACCTTTTTGTTGACGTTTGTAAAATTTAGATATCTTGGATAGTTTCAGAGATATTTAAAAAAAGTAGATTTCTTGATTTTCGTTATTATTATTTTTATTTATTTATTTGAAGAGATATCGGAAAACTAAAACCACTTTTCCATTATCACTTTTTGTTCGCTATTAAAATTCGTTAACAAAATTCCTGTACAACGTTTCGGTTTCGAGTAACCATCATCAACCTCATTTTTTTAAACAGGCGGAAAAACAATTGAAAATTGTTTTGAATAGCTCTTGTTATTGCGATTCTAATTATGTAAAGATGATAGGGTTATTTTGATTTCTTATGCTATAAATTAATGCATTCTGCAGTACCCTGGTCTGCACGATCACCTTATCATGATGATATGATTGATTATGGTTACTCGGAACCGAAACGTTATGCTGGAATTTTGTTAGCGTATTTTAATAGAGAACAAAGAGTGGCAATGGAAAAGTGGCTTTAGTTTTCCGATATCTCTTCAAATAAAGGAAAGAAAAAATAACAAAATTCAAAAAATCTACTTTTTTTTTTAATATCTCTGAAACTATCCAAAATATCTAGATTTTGCAAACGCCAACAAAAAGGTCCTATAAATAGCCAACTTTCATCCCATCTAACCGATGCTGTATCTCTTACCGTTTCCAAGATCTCCATGCTGTACATCCTTATTTTGGACACACTGTATATCTAGTGGCTATTTAACACTATATGCCGACGACGCATCCTCAATTATCTCCGCTCCAAGTATTATGATCTTTCAAATAAAACAGGGGCATGTACAATAGAAATGGTGCACTTTTGGTGGTTCAATTTTAGTTTTCCAAAAAACTAGTTTCATAGTTTCTTTATCATACGAAGAAAAATTTGATTGCATCTGACAAAAGTCCCTTATCTGTAAAACTCCTTGGTATCTATATAGTAGACAAATTTCATTCTTAGACTTACTAAAAATCTTGGCTAAAAGAAACTGTGCCTTGCTACAACTTAGAAAATCTGTTTCTTTTATTATTATTAACTTACTATTATTCCTGTACAAATTCACATTATTTTGAAATCTGAATTATTATGTTGTGGGAATTGCTCTCGTATCAACAAAGTTTTCATGATGCAAAAAACGAATTTTACATTTTATGTTGTATCTTCCATTTAACAGGTCATTTAAGGACTACTTTAAGAGGTACAATATAATCACACTTTCATGTATATTAATGTATCTTAGAAGCCACCTGCTATGTAAAAAAGAACTTAAAGGATTTCGAAACCTGCGGAGATACAAATAAATGTGATCTACATGCTAATCTACAAAACTGTATACTTATACGGAAAAAATTATTTTATCAAGAATGGAACCTTCATTGTGTCTATAAAAGTCTATTACATGCCGGAAGGCAAATCAAAATTGTTTTATTCTGTCTAAACTATTGAAGTTATTAAGCTAAGAGACAGAAAATGCTCAAAATAGGAATGCCCATCCATGGAGAAAGTTTCAGATGTATTGACCAAACCGTTAAAAAAATCTGAGCTTCTTTGCATGTGGATGATCGACTTTTCCAGTACAACTTTTCATCCTAAATCTAATTCCAATCGCTAAAGGCACTCTTTTGTTATTTAAAAAAGTAGAAATATTTTTAAAATCTTTGACATCCGAAACAGAGGTAAGTTTGGTTAAATCGTCCTATTTTGGTCTGAGGAATACGTGGTAGGGCGTTGTACGAACCTTTTAGGGACAGCCTGTAACTATGAAAATCTTGTTTTTAAAAATAAACAAAAAAACATACAGGAACGTACACAAAAAAACACTTAATTCAAAGAATTTATACAAGTTAATAAGAATAGACCAAACATTCATGCACGATATTAAATAATTACATAATAAACAGTAGATGAGATGCTGTTGGGTACCTCCATCAAGACGGCAGCCTTCTCTTAAATGATAAAAAATTATTTTTTCTCATTTTAGGTTCTAGTTATCTACATAAGTGCTTTGTTGAATTTATGAGTTAGTACAAATACAACTTTTATTTACTTCAGTAGTCTACTATCGGAACGTACGAGGCTTAAGAACAAAAAACAAAATTCTTTACAAGTATGTATGCTCGGAACAATGCGATTTAAGCGTTTTAACGGAAGCTGGCCTTCATATCAATATTTACGATCCTGAAGTGTTGAATGACAGGTACGTTGTATTCAGATGTGATACAAACAGTGAAATCGATAGACAAAACTGAAGTAGAGAAGTTGTTGCAGTACTAAAGAAATTTAAGTGTAATCATAATTCAAATCTTGAAACTATCTCGGTTATCACAGTTAATTAGTTTAAGTTTAGTTTACATTAAATATTTTTTGGGTATACTTATATGCAATTTATTCAATTTAAAACTGTTAATAGTAAGATTTTACATTTAGTTTTAAGCAATGTTGTATTGAAATATCTAACTATCAACCACCCGTTCCAGTAGATGACCATCATCAAGCTTCTAAATTAAATTTAATTGAAACAAAAAAATTCGAAAACCCTCTGCTCTCGTTTAATTAGACATCTCTACTTAATTTTGAAGAAGTATATTTTCTACTTATTTATTACAAGATACTTACAAATTGGGAACAGCTTGAGGGATTTTCTAACGCCAATCTATGAATCGCAGAGGTAGAATACGTAACTAAGTGTATCATAAACTATCTTTAAGCCAGAACGTAGAGATTATCTGTCTGATGTTAACAATAGTTTACAGTCTGATATTCACATGTTTTGAAATTATGTTAGAAAGAATAAATCTAAATCAACAGTTATACAGTCTTATAAATACGACAGTTTTTGCCATTTACCCTAAAACAGTATATGGCCCACTATCTTGATGATAGCTTATCCTATCATATATTATAGGAGCTTGTGCTAATAAACTTGCGTTTGACTTTTAAATAATATTTAACCTAGTCCTAAAAAGAAATATATTCTTGATGTATGGAAAGTTTTTAAAGTTTAAATTTTTTAGTTAGTTAGATCAGAAGATAAACATATTTGGGCCATGCTCATAAAGTTTTACTAGCACTACTATCCTATTATAAACAAGATTCAGTAAACCTTTGTGAGCACGGAACATTCTACTAACTACAGACTTAGGCTTATATATTATGTACTTTCTGCTCCGCTTCATTTTTACGTAAGATTTCAAATAAACTATGTCAGGAGTAACATGGTTTCAGCAGAAGAGTGATTTTTTGGAGATAAAGTGGGACCCTATAATTAGGAAGCTTTATATTTGTTTAAAAAGGCGTGAATAGCATTTAAGGAGGTAAAGCATCTGCTTATTACAGAAATTGTCATATCGAATACAACTCCATTAAAAATACAACCGACGGCAGTATCATTAAAACTTCATCTGAGTAGATGCAGAAATCTGTAGGACGTAGTACGTAACAGTTACTTGGGGGTAGTATCCTTATCACAGTCAAAATTGAAGACTAACACTGAGTACTTTTTGTATTTCGAAGAAAGTTGCAGCAAATACATTGGGCAAGAAAGGGGCAACTTTCCTCAAAAGCTTCTCAAGTCTGATTGTAGTGGGACGTGTGAAATACTTAGATATAGTAAGTCATTATTCATATCGCATATGATGGAGTGGTTCAGATGATGTTTTCAGTTCGAAGTACCAATTGATTTTT
>VTPC01008419.1:0-32644 GCA_011009095.1 Ignelater luminosus
TGATGTCTTCAAGTGCATCATCCTGGAAAACCTTCTCCGAATAGAAGTTAAAAAAGGAAGAAGACAGTATACATTTTTGACGTACTCCTTGTGTTTTGGGGATTCTATTCGCCTATTTTAATTGATGCTGTTTGTTACCAATATAAATCTTTAATTAAAATGCTGATTTCACGCAATCTCATTGTTGACTATTAAGCAAGTTGATCAGTTCAGTGTGTTTAACCCGGTCAGAGGCTTTCTTATAATCTATAAAGCAAATATATTTCTGGAGCAGGACTGTAAGACTAAATAGTGCCTTTCTAGTGCCAAAACCTTGTTGGACACAAAATTGTTTGTCACTAATGTTTTCTTCGCATTTTCTATATATTCGCTGATAAACTTTGAGAAAAATTTTTAATACATAGCTCATCCAACTAATCAATCTAAACGGCGAACATTCATGAGCACCACTTATCCTTGGAATTTGAATAAACACTGACGTAAGTCAATCTTTGGAGGTAGGTAACTCCTGTTTTGTATATCTTGTTTACCTATTGTGTTAGTTGTTTGATGTTGTCTTCATCTAGGATTTTTACATTTCCGCGTACACACCATCTGGACCTACTGCTTTTTGAATTTTTGCACGTTCTATTGCACGAGTTACTTTCTATGTTAGGATCTCTAATGACGATCCACTTTGGTCAAGTACCTCTGGATCTCTGCTTGTATCTTCAAACAATTCCTGGATGTAGTGTTGAGAAACTATTATTTTGTTTTGTGACTTTCTTTATCTTTTTATGTACATTAAAATGATCGTGTTTTTGTGGCAACTCTTCTAGCCCATGACATCGTTCTTCCATCTATTTCTCTTTTACTTTAATTATTGATTTAGTTATAGTTCTACAAATCTCTCTGTGTTTGATTTCATTTCTGTTTTTATAACTTCTTCTCTCGTCCATTTAATTCTATGATTTCTGGGGTCATCCATCTTTTGCTTATGGTGTTTTGGTCTTGTTTGAGTTTTTCAGTTTGTTTCTCACATGGTACATTGTGTCCGTCACTCTAAGAATTTTTATGTTCATTCTTTTCATTTCATTGGTAATGTTGTGGGGTTTGCCCGTTGCAAAAAGTGATTTGGCGTTCCATGTTCCAATCATAAGCACATGGGTTTTAATTTTTAAATTTTAAACTTTCTTCGTGGGGATTCTTAGAACCCCTTGACCATGGACTAGACGCCACTGACATTTTAGAAGTTGCCAATAAAGAAATTAGATTTCTGAGAAGCTCTAAGCTTTGATTTTATCACATATGAGGTCTTTCAACAGCTGTCAAGAAATAAGATAGTCAAGCTGCGACATACTTAGTTAGTCAATGCAACATACATGTTTTAGTGAAAGTGACTTTTCCTAAACCAGAAAAACTGCTAGATAGGGCAAACTGTTACAGACCAGTAATTTTGAAATTATTCGAAAAATGTTGTCTTGTTGAGGTCTTTGACAAGGTATGGTCCAAAGTTTTAATTCAGAAGCCGTTCAGATTTGCTCTCGGTAATATGACGAGTTACTACAGTTATACATTTTCAACTGAATTGTTTTGAGACATAAGGGAAGGGTTACACGGATCAGAGTTCTAAGATCTAATAATCTAAAATATCACCATAGCCATGTTCGTAGGCGATATAAAAATCCCAACAATAGATGATGTAGAAGAAGCTTCAAACAGCAAGTGATATAATTAGTAAGTGAATGAAGACATAAAGAACAAAACTAAAAACAGAAATCAGATTACTATTTTTTACCTTTTTTCTCCTCGGAACTGATTGATTTACTACTTTTTGTTGTTTACAATAACTGTTTTGAAGAATTATTCTTCCGTCCAACGTTATAGTTTTTTACTTAACGTACATGTCAATCACAACTTGGCAGTAACCCTCCACTCTCTTTGATAATTTTCAATTCTCCAATCGGTAAACCATCGACTTTTTGCCATATTGTACTATTAGCCATCATCTATTACTATCGTTAGCTATCTTCATCAGTACTGACGCTTTTTCTGTTCCATCTCCAGCGTTACCACAAACAATGAATAACACCAATATCGATTCTATTCTAGCAAAAAGCATTGACTTAAAAAATAATTTACTCGGTTGCGTCTCTTGTTACCACCTTAGTCACCTGAGCTATTGCTACCATCACCTCTATCTCACTAAACAGAGAGTTACGCCTCGATTTCAACAATTCCAATCACGCTGAGGAGAAGTTTCTCACAGTTTCTAATGCTATTGCTCATTCTATCTTAACGGAAAGCAACCATTAATGATGATGGTGAACTGGAATAAACAACATTTGATGACTTTCAATGATCTCACATCTTTATTTGTGCATGAACAAAAACAAACCATTTTATTATTTTGGATTCAGCAAGAAAAAAGTTTTTTAATAGAAACTCTTTAACTGGCGAAAGAAATGAATCTGATTTGGAATCTCCTTTTGTTACTTTTTTGATTATCTTTAACTTGGTGTTTATGATTAACTTGATGTTTCAAAAAGGGAAACTGCTGTGTGACTTAAAAATCAAATAAAGCTTTACAATCAAGGTAGATGGAGGCAAGCTTATCTTTACTTAATGATAGTGTAAAAGCAGGCTAGAGAAAAACTCAAGCACTTGCAAAAGAACCAGAACTTGAAATATGATAGAAATCTTTGTGGACTTTTTCTGTTTACAGGTCGTGTTGTGAGCTGAAAATTTGGGCAGTGGCAAATAACATTAATATCAAAATTATTACACTAATCAAACGGTAAGAACAACATGAAGCAAGATTTTCTGTAATCTATTTTCTAAATTACCAACTGAAAGTTACTTACAAACCTCATTTTAAAAAGCTGCAATTTTTAGGTGCTTGACATTTTGAGAAGAACAAATTTCTGAGGTGTAAGGATGCATAAATTTTACTTGACTTGGTATAAGAAAATATAGGCGTTTGAAGGTTTATCTGCCAACATGAACGAGTACCATACAAAAATGAAAAACGAAGCTGCTTTTCCTACTTACTTTTTGCATTGATATAGCATTGACTTATCTAAACTGATTTTCTGAAATCCAACCCAACAAAAAAGTTCCTTTTTGTACAAAGATAAACAAAATCCTAAAGGGAATCAAAAATTTTCTAAAAGTGCTTCAAAGGAAAATATCAAAGTTTTATTAAATGTCTTCAAGCATGGTTGAAGTAGAGAATTAGTTTTATTGGGTTAATTGACTTGCATTCCTTTCAAGAAAGAAAGGGAAATCTTTTAGACGTATCTTGCCTAATTTTCTCTATGGGCATCTGATAGTTGACATTAAATAAAGTTTGATTATGCCGTACTCAATTCCATATTAATAAACATGTGACTGACTAATGATGGTACAAGTTAGTTTAGATCTTGAAGTAAAAATTGATTTCAATTTGGAACATTTTTCTAAATTTTCCAGATTATACCAAACTGCTATGCAAAAGAGTTAGATGGTGTCATAACTCTGTTAAGTTTTAATCCTATAGTTTACCAGCCTCAGAAATTAAAAAAATTCTTGAACTAAATTAAATAATTTCAAACTTTAAGACCACACTGTATTAAATTTACCGCACGTGGACGTTTACATAAAAGTTGGAAAACACCACATGTATGATAGATAAACGAGTTTTTGATTTAAATTATCACATTGTAGTTTTAGTACAATTTCGGTCGCGTTTCGTGAAGGTGTGGCATTTTCAACAAATCGTTTATAATTTAACAGTGCAGATTTAAAAACTGTTAGTGTTTCGGTCGGAAAAATGTTTTGTGTATAAACTTTCAATTTTTCTGGTTCTCTGCGTTTTTCTCCAGCAACATAAATTACAAGTTAGTTACTTTATCCTGGTACTATTCTGATTTACGTATTTTTTATGTATATTTTTATTTTATATTTTGTTGTATATACACGAAATCTTTGAAAAGTTATAATTAAGTAGTCCAAGAAGAAAATTTAAAGTTACACGGCGATTACTTGCATAGCCTTGCGTATATTTAAAAGTTCTATTACTAAAAGCCGCAATTGTCAAAATTTAATGACATAATAGAAATTTTATACTAGAAATTGACTGGTTTTTCAAACAACATAATCGAAAACAGAAATAGGGTTTTATCTAATTATGTAAGTTTGAATTAATCTAATCTTGCTAGAAGAACTTTTATATTTCCATAGAGAGAACTTCATTTGTGTTTATTAGGAGTTTTATATTTTACGTCTCTGTAATTATACTTTGAAGGATATAAAGTAATTGACTTTACGAGTTTTGCATTATTTAATGGGAATGTACATAATAAAGATTTATTTAGTTCGGAGTGCCTTTAATGGTAGGTCTGGATCACTAAAAGTTACTTTTACACAGGACTTAAATTTATGGAACATCTCTTGCATGTGGAAACGAACTTGGCTAATTACTTTTCTAAATAAATAAGACGTTTAAAGTGAAAAACTCAACTAGCGTTATCACAAATTATTCGCAATCTTACAAAAAATTGTGAACATAAAGGGTTGAAATAAGTTGCGAGACGTGTCTAAACAAGCGTTTGCAAAATTATTCTCTTCATAAACTACAGCAATATATGCAAATTGTATACGTGGGCGCACCTAAAATACTTAGCGTGGGCTGTTTATATAATCAACCCTGAAAATTTACAAAATCGAATCAAAAACATATTATTTACAGACGAGATTCACCAAAATTTCAAGTGATCATAAATACTGTAAAAAAATTTAAGGAAAAACTAATTGACTTGAAAATTTGTTGCAATTTTTGAAAAATAAGTTCAATATAACGGAAACTAAAAAAATTATCGTTCAATGTTGAAACAGATAAAACTAGTACGCAATTCTGTTAACAATATCTGAAATTGTATTGACAATAATAATGAAATCTACGTTCACTATGGATAGGAGGCTAAAAATAGAACACCGTTGGAAATGATGGAAACACTGAAATCGAGTAAGGGCCACAAGCTTTAACAATGTTATAGACATGACGAACGGAAAATTACGGCAAGAAATACCTAGAGAATATAATTCTTTGATTAGATGACTTTTAATTTAGCGGAAATTGTAATAAAACAAACTTCTAAAGAAAATCCTTACCTATTTCATAAAATGAAAAATTCTTATACTGATTAGAAACGACCGACGTAAAGAAATCAAGTTGTTTTTGAATATTTGCGAGAGAGTAATATTAATTTTGTTGAAGACTTAAACAAAGTATTCAAGAGCACTAGAGAAAATGAAATTTCATTTTTTCATTATTGTTTATATATTTTGAAATAGCTAGCTAGAATTATGCTGAATAATTAATCAGTTTAATGTTATACTGAAAGTTCTGAAATTTGTTTGCTTTTATTACTGAATTTTTTTGAAAGAGTTAGGTGATTGATCTTGTTATAATCATTTAGTTTTAAAACACCATATTACATTGGCAACTATAGGTAGGGTAAAAGCACCAATCCTCTGCCACCTAAAGAATAGTTGAAGTTCAAATTCGTTTAAATTTAAAACGAAATAATATTTATCAATGAAACTTTCTGTATAGTTATGCATATTTAAATGATATACATACTCAATCGTCAAATGTCATTAAACGTTTAGTTTTATATTAGAAAAAAAATAATTCATTAAAACCGACACTTTGGCCCTGTAATCTGCCGTTGAGGTCCTAGTAGCCGCCCTTTAAGAAACAAAGCTATAAACATCGTATAAACGTGAGGAATGATTATTTCTTAAATGATTACATATGAGTTCTTGGAAGCTTTATTCGGATCACCTGTTTAGCAAATTAAATCTGTTTTGGCGATATCTTCATTACTCGCCATAAGCATAAAATAATTTAACAATTTTATGCCTTTCTTGCATTTGCTCATAAACGATTTATTGAAACGAAAAGAATTTATTTTAAAAAATACATGCAAATACAAAATAAGTAATAATTAATAAACAAATGAATTTAATTCCTACTTTCTACATGATACTCTTTAAATGTTAATTTTTCACTTAAGTTGTTTGGACATGTTGACTTCCTAAAATTAGATTTTTTTTTGAAAAGAATAATAACCATCAAATAAATGATAGAAAGATTAATAAATGTGGGTGCTAATCAACAAAATTAAATTAAAAACTCGAGCAACAATAATATAAAATCTCAACGATAGTGGCAGGCGGCGAGCTGGTGACTAGACGAATCTGTGAATACCAGTACTCCGCCTACCTTATTTTCGACATTTGTTTAATTAAAATCCAGGATTTTTTGTATTAAATATTAAGAAGGACCATTGCTTTAATTTACCAAACAAAAATTTTTACAAAGATGTTCACAAAAATGCGCAAATCTTACCTAGAATGCAACCGTTTCTCGTTAATAAAAACGCACTCAATGGCAGTCGTAGTAAACACAATCACGTACTGGCAGTAAATAAATGCTAATAATTAACATATAACTTTTATTTACCGGAATGATTGTAACTTAATCCTTAGAACGAAGGATGGTAGATAACACAAAGCTAAAAATCTCAATTATTTATTGTGCCATAATTTATTTATAAAACAATAATTGATTCGGTGGTGGGCGGCTGGAGCTGGACATAATTAGGTGCGTTTACCCTATTTATTTATTCTTTTATTTCTCTAACGTCACATAAACACATAATGTAAATCATTCTGAGATTTCCCAAAAATGCACTAAAAATATCTTCTATATACTGGTGAATCTTTTTGTTTTTGTTTTCAGTTTTGTCTTTTGTGTTCTTTTTTCTTTGTAAAAGTCGAACAATATTTTACAGAGTACAAAATTATTTTTATTGACTCTTTTTATATCGGAAGACAAAGCTTAAATTTGAATTACATAAAAAATTAGTTTCTAATTTTTCATACAGGCTTTTCTCTAGCTATCTAAAAAATAAAAACTTGGAATTGAAATAAGATTTTGCTGTATATTAATGCCTACATTTTCTTGAATTTTCATGGTTGATAGGTATTGCCAGAAAAACCATACTTAATATCTGTTTCTATTTTATTTTATTTTTTGTTTCTGAAGATGCAAAGTTTTTTAGTAATGTTTTTTCTTGAAATCCTATAAGGTACTATAAATAACTCTAAAAGCAGTTTGCTAATCAACAGGAATAAACATGTGTTTGGGAATACATTGCACATTGCATTTTATTGGCTAATAGTTAATGTAGAATGATAAAATTTTTGATTTCGTCCAATTATAGTGACACATTCTAAAACTAGTTTGTAAAGAGTAAAAACATCTTTAGAGCTGTATTCAAAAGTATAATATTATTTTGATAACTGACTTATTATTTTTTCTGTTTGAAGTAGGTATGACTAATTACTCTAAAAAGTCATAACAGTTATTTTTCAGATGTGTGTTATTTTTTAATTATAAACATCAGTTGACTTTTTTAGTTCATTTTTTGTATTTCTAAATTCGCGCTTGGATTTGTGTTTCAATACGTCAATTTTGAATTATCTGTCGAATTTTTCCAGGCTGAACCCTTTGGGCTCGTTACGTAATAACGCAAAATGAGCTCCTTTTAATTGCCATTACCTTCTTATAGCCTATCAGTAACGCAATTTTAAACTTCTCCTTTTGATAATCACGCAACGTTGTGCCCAAGATCCCCCCTTATAAATTCTAAAAACAAACCTGCTTGGGCACTGCAAACCAAACGTAGACTAAAAAATGTACAAAAATGCATTATGTAACGCTATAAAAAACCCCTTCCCTTCAAGTGTTATGTAATTTAAGGACCAACCCTTTTCACAGGTATTATGAGATCGAATAAACACAGTGAAAAAACGAGTAGTTAATGATAGTTTTAAAATCATAACTAATGATTTCAGAGGTTTCGAAACAACATTTTGACTATTTCTTGACAACGAATCAAGTGAAGACATAATCACCTTTGAACAAATATACACTTTATTATGATTTTACAGACTGTCAGGAGTATGTGGTTTTACTTTTTGTGACATATTTGGATTACACCCTGTATATAAAATGTCTGGAAGAGCCTATATTCCAGAATTTGATTAACAAGTTTAACCTGTAAATTAAAATAATCTACAAAATATATTCGCTTTTATACGGGATTGGTACTGTAGCTCTTGCTCAGTTGATTAATTATTTGGTTAAGAAAACGACGCAGCGCAGACTTGAATCTTGCTCGGAGCAAAAAAGTTTCTACGTATATCAACTTTGAAAAATTAAAATATTCAATTTTTTATATCAAGACAATTATTTGGAACCAATTTGTAAACATTGTTTCAGTTAGCTTATACACAAGACGGCTATACACCTTTAAAGAAGAAATTTCCAAACAAATTTCTAGGCTTTGATGTAACTCAATGCAGAATTTCATAAAAATTACTTTTCATTTAAATAAACTGCAAGATTAAAATCCTATAAACCAATGTGAATTGGCTGCTAAATAGCGAGTGTCCAAAAAGTCCCGTAATCGAGTCATTCATGGAACGGAAAACATACTAAATGTCTTAGCTAATGCCACTATTGAAAATCTGAGAAAATTTCTTGACGAAGGATTAATCACTGCGCGCCGTTTTCTACCACGATCGTGCGATCAACGCCTTTAGACTTCCTTTTATTTCCATATTCAAAAGACTCTGGTTCGGTTTCTACTATCCTTTCACTAACTAATGATACTTTTTTAAAATTTTAAAGATGTATAGTTTTATCTGATTTTAATAAGAAGAAAAAGAAAAAATCGGTTGCCATAATAATTAGAGACTGTTCAAGTTTAATGATTAGATCAGAAACCAACCTTCTGTGTTTAACACATTGAGTGAGCCGTACTTGGTCCACTCCTGTGAGACTAAATACAAAAGTTTCTTGGTCAGGTTAGAAAAATAAAAGACCAGTGATGTACTATACAAAATGAAAGAATATTTATTACCAAATACAAATAACAACTTAGTTTGAAACACAAAATTTAAAAAGAATTCTATATACCTATAGATAAAAAAAAGTAAGTACATAAACGGTTGATTAAGGCAATCAGCAGAAAATGTATAAACTCTTTTTGTTTTGTTTTTGGCAGTGGCCCATCCTTCAGATTGTCTAATTTTAAAATAGCAAATAGTGTACATTCGCTTTAATCTTTTGTTATTCTCGTCTTTTTTGTCTTATAGCAATTTATTTTCCATTCAGGATAAATCAAGCAAAACTTCAACCACTTGTTTTCTAAACCATCTTATTCCTATATTTTTCATTGATTTACTTTTATAAACAACAAATGCATTCACAACTGATATCCCTAGAAGATATTCCAACGCAGGCTTCCTGTACCACTTAACACCTTTTCTCAAAGTTGTAGCATAGGATGACATCTGATCTGAAAGATCAATTTCTGCTTTTTCTATTCCTCCAGTTTTCCTTTTATTTTTCTCCTTCTTCGCTTTCTACTGGTACTGAGTTCATCATTTCTGATTTCTGAAAGGGATAACTGGGGTGAATCCATTCTTCTTTTTTAGTTTGGTACACATAACATCATTTTAAGGCATGTGCTTTTAATTGCTTCTAAGTGTTCTAACCGTGTAAGCTTTTCTTATTCAAAAAACACACAGCCAACTGATAACTAGTGTAAAAAGTATCAATATACAATGTCCGTTCTTCATTTAGCAAATTTTTCTGGGAGTTTTGGACAAACTGTTTTTCCTAAACCCATCGACTTGTCATAATCTTTTCTAGAATAGATTTTGGTATTCCAAGTATATTTATTGGTTCCACGAAGTTTGCACCATATATGTGTGACTTATTAGGAATAAATCGATGAAACACAAGCTTGTACCTATAAGAACTTACATTTCGTCAGTTACAAAATCTGCACCAGGAAAATATATCGATTGAAATTTCATGTGAAAAATATCTATAAGAGCTGTATTTCTTCAAGACGATCGTAAAACGTATAAGACTCAGCAAAATATTAATTCTGTTTCGCGACATTATTTTCGGAGAAATAGAGATTTCATAAATTCTTTTGGTGGGCCAGTATGAATCTCTAACTTCATCAGAACCATCACTTTGTTCGAGAATTCATTGTCGGTTAAGTATTTACGCTTAGCTATTACGAACAGTTAATCTTACGCACAGTCGAAAACAACCACCTAACCTATAAAATGATTGTGTTCTGTCAAACTAACCTGTGAAACTAACTCTTTAACTGTGATGTTGTCAGGCCGGGTCAGTTTCACAAAAAAATAAAGTTGAGATTGTAAAAATGAGGCATTAACAAAACAAACAGATGCGTATTTTTAATGTACTCATTAATGTAAGCTTGTAAGTCTGTCTTAATTATCTTTAAGGTGTCCTTTTAGAGATGTCAACTGCTAATGTGTGACATTCAACCTTTGATTGACGTTAATCATCTGTCAAAGTATACGTACACTTACAACAGATATATGTTTTCCATTTAAAGGTTGCGAAGTACGGGATTTTTTGGACACCCGTTACATTCCTATCAGAACATTTTTTGGTTGCTTGGGTATTTATTGTAAACAATTATTTCAAATTTGAATATGTATGAGCATTTGTGAATGTGACACACCTAAATAACAATATAATAATTTTTTCTTTTATTTATTCAAATCACTTTTGTTTTGAGGTTTTCATGCTAAAAGATTTTTTTACAAAATTAAATTTCATGCTCAACTAATTTTTTTACTAAAGTAAATGCAGATGTCAGCAACACTAACTTATATTGATGTTTTCAGTGGCGTGTCATAATATGTATTTTTTAGAAGGGTTTCTGTCCTACTCTATAACTCTATATGACTACTATGAAAATGCAGGAACAGATAAATATCTTTCACTTGCAGGTAATGAAGGTTTCTTATCAATATGACACGTGATTTTCAAGATACTGAAAATTAAGAGCTTTAATACGAAGTCTTGAGTTTGATAGATTTGAAAATGAAATCAATTTCGTACCTTTTAGTTAAAAAAGAGATAAAACAAACTTACCGAATTAAAATTATAGGTTAGAATTTCTGTGACCAATGCACACGCGCAAATAGAAAGCAATACTAGTTTCTGTAATATGTAATAAACAATTTTTTTCTAAAGTTAGGTTCTTGGAATTTTCTAGAGAAATCCACAGTAACTCACTTGAATAGTAATAGCAATAATAAACTTGAAGGTTAATAACATTTATTAATAATAAATTTTGAAAAAAATTTTTAAAAATTGTTTATGAACAGAAAGACGCATCTTCTGCCATATATTAATTTGTAAATTAAAAAATGCTTGTAACATTAAAAATTCTTTGTTTATACTGTCAATTTATTTTTGTTGTTCGTTATTCTTTTTTCACATAATTCTAATGTTTGTGTATTTAATCATTTCAATTTTTCCTTTCATATGTATCCTTGCTGAAGGAGGTTTACTTGAATGCAAAGGACATGAAAAAGTTAAGAAGTTTTATTGGACTTAAGATGAAGAAAGGGCACTAAGGTGTCAGAGTGATTTTACAATAGACAATTAAAATTTGCAGATTTTGTTTTTTTAATTATTTCACAATACACCATATAGAGAAAAACTGTAAAACTTCAAAAGGTATTGGTAAAATATGTTTTCAGTCTTTCTATAACTCAATCTGAAAGATGAAATGCATGGGGTTTAACAGACAATTGCACTGACCTGTTAGCCATGAATACGGCTTGAGTGCTACTGTCAAAAAATAAGATTCCATCCTCCTACCATTCTGTTATCTGTCTTTATTATGATTTACTAGAATAATTGCAGACTTTGGTCAGGTCATTTAGTTGGACAGTGGGAAAAGTATTATAGTAATCTGTGGTACTATGTATCATGGTAATATGAAACGAGTCAAGCCAAGTTCTTCAAGTAAGTCACCCAAAGCATTTAAAGAAAAATCTTTGGTATATGTGCAGACCGTCTTTCTAAAAGTACGGCAATCTTTGAATGCATTTGTCAAAGTCTAATTATAAAATCGAACTATATAAAAGCGACTTTTTAAATCAAAGCATAAAAAGATATGAACTCTTGCTTCTTAATTTGTAATCTAATGTAATTTCTCTCTAAAACATATTAATAGACTTTAGAATTAATATTAAAATAATTTGAAACGTAAATTGCAAGGCAACATCACTTGATAATCAAAAAACTTTAAAATACACCCGTGCTTTCATTATTTTAGCGGAAGTAATCTCTACTTAGAATCTCTTTACCTGGCTGATAATAAATTTTAAATTTTTGTACTTTATAAGTTCTCTCCTAAAAAATAATTTTGCAGCCGTGCAAGGCCATGATGGTACATTAATAAGGAATTTTGGTAGTTATGCTTACTGTTGTAAATTATTACAATATGTGAATACTAGCGCCATCTATGTTAAAAAATATGTATTCTAATCTGTCATACGTTGTCTGTTGTTTTTCCTTTTGATAAATAAAATAACTTTCGTTCGATATTTCATGGTGCAAACTGCGTTTTATTTTACTTACAAATCATTTCTAGTGATCCTAGTTGCTTTATGCAGTTATATCTCTTTCATCTGTAAATTTCCGATGTGACCTACTCCTATGATCTATTATCTATTATCTGTGTGAATATAATAAACAGGGTATCCGTAACTACTTTAATCCCTACGTATCTAAAAATTACTTTCTTCTAATTGCATGCTATAGTTCAGCTAATATTTTATTTTTTCCAAACTCTACTTCAATTTTCTTTATTGTTATTGCTTTCTGTGTTGACTTTTTGATTATCTGTTTGCATATACAATCTCTACTTTGTTTATTTTAACTTCTAACAACCTGAAAAGTAGAAGTTTTTACTTCCTTTTTGATAAATCACTTTATACTTAAATCTTGGCATGCTTAAAATCCATTGCTGAATTTTTATAGAAGCTTTGGTTTTCTCAAAAAATAACACCCAATGCTTTATGATCTGTGATCGAATCAAACTGGAACCTTTCAAATCCTCATACTATACTTAAAGTCTCTTTCCCGGCTTGTGAATGTTTCTTCTCAACATCTGTCGGTTCCTACCACCATATATTAAGATAATTGTTCTTCTTTGCATTTTGTTAAGCCATTCTGTAAGAAATTTTAAATTCTGGTCCCTTTTTTGAAACATCTCCAAAACTTTACAGTTGCCGACTTTCTCTTTTAAAATTTCAAAACCATGTTTTTTGACCAATTTGTTAGATTTGTCGTAGAGAAACTTTATAAATTTCTCATAAAAAAATTAAAAGTTCCTGGGCTCTGTGAATTTCTCATTTACTTGACTGTTAGTTTTACTGGGTCTAACTCGATCTATAGAAATTTTGTTCCTGTATAAGTTAATCTTCTCTCTTGCATATTATCATTTTACTTTGTTTAAGTAAAACCCAATTCTTTGGTTTTTCTTAAAAATTGCTCAAAACAATGATTATCTTCTTGACCATTTTCCTTGTAACACTCATTAATGCTCCTACGCGTGGGTTTTCTGCATAAACTTGGCGGATTTTCCTTTGAAATATTCCTGGTGATAATTTGCGCCTTGTCTTTGTACCTGGACACTCAGAGTCACTACTAATATGTATATTTTGATATCTGCTGCGTTTATAGTATTTGATTCTACTATTGCTCTTATTTGTGTTTTTAAACTTTTTAATCATTTATGTGTTTCCTACTTGTTTTCAATTATGGCTGTTTGCCTTTCTGCATTTCCATTGCTCTTCAGTGTATCTTTCTTTTCAATCAATTTGCATAATTCCGTTGACTTACATTTGTCGTTTATTTGCCTCAAAATCTTAATTCCTTCTGTCTGTTGTAAAGTTACCATAAACTGCATTATTTCTGAACCTGGTTGCGAATTGATCAACTGTTTCATTCAACCCTTATTGTGACTTTCTAAACATAAATATGCACTTGAAATATAAGTATTGTTTTTAAATGTTAACCGTGTTACTAAATTATATTTATCTCAAAATTCTTCTATTATCAAAAAACTTCATAGCCGTAAATTACATCATTTAATTTGAAAATTGCTACAAATATTTATTCCATTTTATACTATTTTCTTTCTAAATTTTTAAAATTAATTTAAAAAAGTAAGTTAAATATTTTTTTCAATTAATTACAGGATAATAAACACAAAATTCAAGAAATCAATAATTGTATTAATTAAGTGAAGAAAATATCAGTCACGTTTGAAGAGAAAAAACGTGTTGTATAAAACACACAATTTTAGTACAGTAAAAATGGAATTTACATAAAAATAACGTACAATATTTACTTTTGTTTAAAAAATACACACAGTAAAGGTAATATGCAAAATATGCAAATAGAAATCAATAATTTAAAGCAGCCGAAAAAGCATTAATTCAGTCGCACTCTACAATTTAGTTCTGCGTGGCAAAGGAATACCAATAGAATATTGCTGTTATATTGCAAATCGTAGTCATTATGACTATTTAGAGTGCAGATTTGAACATTTTACAGTCAGGATTCATTTTAAAAAGATTACCTATCGCTATTATTTGCAGAATAGGGAATTTTATTGCGTGCACAAGGAAGTTGAAAGTGTACATTAGTAAGGATTCATTTTGAAGGATTTTTTTTAATATTTAAATCTGAATAGAAACATGATATAGATGTTCTTGAACAAAATGTGTAATTTGACAAATTGATCATATCGTCTGATTTAAGAAAACTCCTTTAGTATTATTCACTGTAGTCTGTATTTCAAATTACCTGCAATTGGAAAACCCTTCGGTTATTTTGGGAAAATGCTAATTTCCAGATTTGCCTAAGGGTAAACTTTTATTATTGAATCTTGAAACCATTTAAATTTTAGTTTCTTTGCTACTTGAACGTTTATAGCTTGTTGGAACTTCTAGCACTGAACAGCAGGTGCAAGTTGCAAATCTTTAAAAACAGTTTTATTTGGAAATTAGAAGTGCGATCATTACTGTAATAAGGAGAAACTTGCGATAATTCGCATTGTAATGCACTCTGCGCGAATTCTATTATTATCTTGTTACTTCCCACTTTTGTTTAATTTATAATACACAATTTAAATTATTTATAATTAGTCTGAGGCGAGAAAGTGTAAGTTTTATTAGTTTCTTGATAGATCTGTCATTCAGTGTTGGTTTTTGATTTTCCAAAATGCCAACTTTAAATTTTCATGATACACCTCTGATCTCTAGCTTAAGGTTGCTGTTCTGGCAAACGTGAAATCATTTATAGTATGTCATTCCATTGCTTTTATGAGAACTTAGACATGAACTATTTACCAAAAAACATTAATTCCCGCGTTTGAACTACGATATATGTAATTATCTTGTTAACTATTGTGCGAACAAAATAGTGGAGAGACCTATTTTACATCTAACATCTAATGTAAGAGAGTAAATTTTATCCTTGAAAGTTGAACAGGTTGAACTAGTTTATGTTTCATGAACTTTAGTTTGCTGCGGTGAAACGGCGAAAAAGGTTTTTGTTGAGTTCATAAATATTAACACATCTTCTCAAAAAACATCAAGTTAATCCTTTAGTTCATTAAAGTATTACTCATACAGTATCAAACACAGATGCATAATAGATGAACAAAAACATTCAGAACGAACTTACACGAACGCTAACAAAAGTAGCAGAAGAAATGGATACCAAAATCGATGGAAAACTGGATCAAATTTCTAAAAACTAAATTAAGCTAACACAGCAGCTGGAAAAGCTCGACCAAGATATACAAATGTTAAATAAAGCGACGAGAAGAAAAAGCATCATAATTTCTAGATTGGAAGTACAAATAAATAAAACATACTGGGAATAAAAAAGAAATAATCTATATATTATGAGGCATATTACAAATTGTTCAAAATTAATTTAATTAATTTTTTAGTAGATTAATATTAGTACATAAATAAAAAATTTGATTTCGCCTAGGATTCCATCATTCTTATCGGTGCTTTTCCAATGACGCGAGCAGAATCTTCACCAAACGAAAGCTAAGGTCTCTATATGTATTTACTTAATTTTTGTAGAATGCTTACAATGCATACCTAATATTAATAATAATATTAATTTAAATTTAGAAAAGTTGGTATTATTATTATTAATAAGAAGTTTAAGACATTGGTTTTATTAGAAAGAAGAATAAGAAAAACATAGAAAGCGTAATAATCGTAAGATTCACGACTTACAGAACAAAACTTCAAGTAAAACCAATAAAAGGAAACAGAATACAAAAATATTTATAGTAGACTTATTAGCAATATTGTTGGAGAAAGAGAGCTATTAATACCAAAATTGGTAGAATCAATAAAGCAGGGAAAAATTGTGATTGTTAAATATGGCGAATTACTAATAGAGCGAGTAGGAGAAAAGGTAGTAAACGTTGGCGACAGCAAGATAAATAATGAAGAATAAAAACAGAAGAAGGCGAGAAGAGTAATGTAGATAAGGTTCAAAAAATAGACGACAAAGAGAATTTGGCCTAAAATGGGCTTAGATGATTTTAAAGGAAGTTCTCCCAAAATAAGACAAACAAAAATAGTTAGAACTCTACGAATAAAACTACGTAACCTACATTACAACAAACAAGGATAATGAGATGAAAGAAAGCAACGAAGAAATAAATCACCAAATATCAATATTCCCTTCACCAAATGGAAAGAACAAAGATAGAAGGTAAACAAGAGATAATTAAGATTGCAACGTGGAATGCTAGAATTATATTTCAAGCTGGAAAAGAAAAAAATAGAAGAAACAAATAAATATGATAAAGATCTAACGGTTCTACAAGAAGTAAGATGGCGGTGAAGTAGAGAAATATAAAATCAAGATTAAATAATGGGATAAACAGACTGTTAAACTGTAGAGCTGTTAACAGGAGATTCTGCAGGATTGAAGATTAGTGGAAAATCAAGAAATCCATCAATAATCAACATCGGTAGAACCCAAAGTACAACTTCGCGACGAATTAACAGAAATACGTGACCCACTACCAAAATATGATCTACTAATAATTCTGATTGACTCTATGTGCAAACAGAGAAAGAGAAAAGTGTAAAAAGAAATGATAAGAATAAAAACCAAACAATAATGGAAACAGACTGTGTACCTTAGCACCAATACATGGTACGCAAATATTTAAACAGCAAAGAACCAACATACTTAAGTACCTGGAAGGTACCCAAACGAGACATATAAACACAAATTGATCACAAACTGATAAGTAGAACATATATCAGACTTTATTAGGTCATATAGAGAGGCATGCTGCGATCACTACATGGTTGTGGTAAAAGTAGTAATAGAAAAGACTCAAAGATAAGACGGGAGGATATTGAAAAGCTGAAAATAGAAAACCGACTAAACGTAAAGCAACAACGACCAAACAACTAAGATACAAAGTGGCAAATAATGGCAGAAGATTTTTCTATCAAAGTGAAAACGGGACTATTTAAAGAAAGAGGTAATTAATGGTTTAATAAAGACTGCAAAGAGGAAATACAGCAAAAAGGGAAGCAAGATTAAGGTAGATGCAAACTAAGGGTCAAAATCAGTGGAGTAAAAAAAAGAAAAGAGATTTTAGATGACAGAAGTTTTGAGCATGTAGAAACCTTTAATTGTCTAGGATGCATAAACGATCTATTAATAGCAATTAAAAACAGAGCGAATTAATATGCAAGCAATAATAACATAATCATAAAGTTGTCACAAAATACAAAACTAAGACTGCATAAAACACTAATAAATAAGTTATTCACAGGAGAGGATAAAGAGTATTTAAAAGTAACTGAAAGGAAAGTCATAAGAAGGATATTAGGTTCTGTAAAAATCAATCAAAATACGCAAAGACCAAGAAAGAATTTCGGGATAGAGAAGAGTCTGAAACAAAAAGCAATACTAGACTTATAAAAGCTCAGAGAATCTGATGACTAAACCACATTGAGATAATAGATGAATGACAATTACATTTTAGACAGAGACCACAAAGCAGAAAAACAGCAGACCCAAAAAGAGATGGACTTAAAGTCTGTTTAAAGACTTGCAGAAACTAAATGTAAATAACTGAAAAGAAAATCGATGAATCCATTTATGTTAGTACGTTGTTCAAGCAGTATATTTTGGTTCAGACTTTAGCTCAAAGTACTAAAAACAGAGTATAATCTTCGTTACAATATCTTGAGTTTATTGTTCAAGATTTTTATTAATAGAACCATCTATTTTATCTCTCCCCCTTTTTTTCCACTTTTCAATTTTTAAAAATACGACAATTTCAGGAAGAGTTCAAGTAAGAATGTTGCACCTAAACAAAAATATTATTTTTTCACTAACTTCTTAACAATTTTCTTATTTTGTTATTGCTAGAAAAGTGAGACTTGTAAAATTTTTCATTCCACGTACACAACATTCATGATCACAGACGAACAACTTCTGCCCTGCTATAATCTCAAATAGAGGACGTAAAGCATGTTTAATTGTGGCCCCAGACAAAATTATGTCTTTAGTTTCCTAAATGCAATACCACGCAAAAGCCATGTTGTTAAGATACTAGATACCTATTATTCATTTGGCTGCGTGAAATATCTAACTTAACTTTAATACAAATACAGCAAATGTTAGTGCATCATAAAAATAATGTTGGGTTTTCTGTTGAGATGATTAAGAGATACTATTAGAAGCTAGCATTGACACGATAAAATCAGTTTCTTAAATGATCCCAAAAAACGTTGCAAAAAATTTAATTGGGAGACATTGTCAAACAGCGATATAGACGCCGAACTTAGTATATCGTAAAACTATTTTTTAGAACTACTGTTATAACCTAAAATAATTTTTTAGCTTTGCATACCAGTCTTCTGCCAAGTCTGGACCCGTTGATAATGAAATTCTAAGATCTTACTGAGCTAATTAGCACAGTAACCATAACTGTCATCATTCTTCATTTAGCAAAGAAAGTATGATAGATTGGCTTAATTGAGAAATTTTTCCTCTTAATGAATAAAGTCATCCGAAGAAAAGATATATGATACAGACAATTTTTAGACGTTTTGTAAAACGGAGAATTAATATGTATCTGTTAAAAAAATATTTAAAGCTCATTATTGGAAAGATTACGCAATCCAAAGTTTCAATTTCAACCCAAATTGGTTCGTAGCAGCAAGTAAAAACAACAGGAATATTGACAAAGAGAAAAGAGAATCGGAAAAAACGAATAAAATAACAGAAACTGTTTTTCACTGTAATAAGATACAGTTTTTGTTACATCGAGGAAAAATACATTTTTTTAAACAATTTCCTTAACTTACTTTAGATCATTTTAGTAAATATCAAAGCTTTTTACATTGAGAGTTTTTTTTTAATTAATCTCAAAGTTAGTAGATACAAACGCTAAAAAACGATTTTACAGAAAAGTTTCAAAACTAAGAATAGTTAAATTAAAATTATACAAATAACAAAATTTAACAAAATAACAAAAAATAAAAGGATTTATAAATTAAATTTTTTTTGTGCTTGCAAAGATAAAAACGCTTGCAGCTAGTAACAATAAATTCTATTAACAATTTAATTTTAAACTTCAACAAATTTAGTTTTATTCTGCTTTAAATATTAATGGCCATATCTTGGGGTAAATCAAATTACTTTTCGTATAAAATTATACTTTAATGTTAAAAAGAGATGGCAACATAAAGAGAAGAGCATGAAAATTGTTTTAAATTCACGCCGTTGCCCTTAAGCCTTCACTAAATATAAATTTATAAAGAAAAAGAGGGTGCATTAATTCAAAATATTAAAAAAGCAATTTAGGAAATATAAATAAAAACAAAATATAAAACAATAACGCAACCCTATTGAATCGTTTTTATATAAAATATTTCAATACTTCCTTTTTATTGTAAAACCAGAGAGAAATTTAAAAGTAAGTCAGACTGAAGTTAGGAAACGCGGATAGAGAAACATCTCAATACAAAATTCAGAATTTACATAATCATTTGCAAGAATAATAGAACTTTTCCTTTCTTTCTTTTTTATATCTTTCTATATCACACACACATACACATACACCTATTATATACACCCACGCACACATCTGAATTTTACAAGTAATAAGAAGCTAACAGATACTAATCCAATTTACTTGTGTGTTCACGGAAGATAATTTAATGAAGGTTACCATTCTGCTAATTTCTTCCACATCACATTTTCGCCACATCCATTTAAACGTTTCTTTTCAATTTCTTCCTTTTTAATTGAAATAAAAATATATATATAAATATCAAATTGTTATATAAAACTTTAATTCAAGTTTCATCATCATTGTACGACCACGTCACATAATTCAGAATAAATTTAAAACGAACATAAATACAAGCCCGTTTGTTTACATTTAAAGTTTTTTATAAAATTTGCCTGGAGCGTTCCAGCGAACAAATTTCGCATTACGTCAGTCAAGCACGGTCGGTCCGGAAATTTGGAACAATCGCTAGCAGAAAGCGCGGTTCTCTGACTGAAAAGCTCTCCCGCGTAAAGCTCAAACTTCGGTGACAGTGGGGGTGTCGGAGCGCGCCGCCGCCCTAGGCTCTGTCATCTATCAGCTATGTGCTTTTTGCGTCCCTGTCAACATTTTTGATTGCCAACGCTGAACAGATCTCTAAAGTTTGTTTACCCATCAAGTTTACAGCTTTGCAGATTTTTCCCTGGCAAATCTACGGGATAAATTTTAATAAACCAATGCGAATAGTATGAAAAAACTCACATTTTGAGTACTCTTCACGATGGATATAGGATGTTCAATTTTTAATGTAACAATTGCCTGTTTGGATGTTCAAGATTGCCAGCGTTTGCTTTATTAATCCGTATGTGTAGTGGTATCTATGATGTTAAATTCTCTAAGTGGATGTTTGGAATGATTTTCCGCTTGATGTTATCCGAAATTTCAGTGAACTTGAAACCAATATAACTGAAACAGATCATATCAACCTTTAGAAAGCAATTACACAAAGTTTGTGGAGGCATACTTAAAGTGTTCCTGCTTCCTGTCAGTAAGTACCGTAATATCCACTAACAACATTGTTACCCTCTAGACATTGTTGTATTCTACTCTTGAGTTGAATTTGCTTAAGTTTCGCTCTAATTATATTTAGAACTTTACTATTCACTTCACCTTATGTGTGTGTATTTCTGCCATTAATTATCCTACGCCTAATGGCCGCTTTTAGCTTTCTGATCTTGTCTTGAAGATAAACTTATATGTTATATTATATAATATACATATATATATATTCCAAGCCTTGGCAACGTAAAAAAGGGTACCATCGAAAAAATACTAAAATTAAAATTGTTAGTAATGCCATAAACATATAATTAAATACACTCAATTAGTCGGTTGGTGGCCTTCAACCGTAGTAATGAAATGGAAACACGTAAAAGTATGATTTCTACTAATTAGGCGTTGAACCTTTTCAGCGTTCATAGTTCTTTGTTTTTATGGCATATATGTGAGAGCTGACCTAAACTGTGAAGAAATTTCTTTTGATTTTTCAGTTGACAATGATATTGAATACTTATTTGTTAAGATCAAATTGAACGCAAAAGCTATTGCTATTGGGGTACATTACAGACCACCCGGTAACCGCATTAATAACTTTGTAAATAATTTGGACGAGATGTTGTCTATTATTACACCCACAGTTGATGACTTTATTTGTTTGGGCGATTTTAATGTAAATTTCTTTAATGTCGATAATCCAGTGAATACATGCTTTAACTCATACGATCTAACACAAATACTAGATGAACCTACTCGAATAACAAATACGTCCAGCACCCTTATAGACCCTATTTTGGTTAGCGGTAATTTAGTTATTAGTAATTCAGGTACAATCGAAGCTAATGAAATTTCTGATCATAGAGCCGTTTTCTGTAATTTGAAAACAGAGACAAACAAATTTAAACCTAAAATTGTAAAATTTAGATGTTTTCGTAGCTTTAATTACAATCTATCTTTATCAGATCTACAGTCTCTGCCATGGCATCAAATGATTCGCGAAAATGATATTGATAATAAAATCTCCATTTTCATGGCCTTTATCTTAGCTGTTCTTGATAAACATGCACCTGTTAAGGAGGCACGGGTCACTAAACCTAGGGCCCCTTGGCTAACAGATAATTTAAAGGCAATCATGAAGGAGCGTGACAGTGCATTGAGGAAATATAAGCGTACTAGGCTCCCTTCGGACTGGAATCGGTACAAAGAACTTCGGAATTTTACGGTATCATCCATTCGTCGTGAAAAAAGGGCTTATCTTAATTCACTCGCAACGGAAAATAATTCGCGTAAGATGTGGTCTGCCTTATCTGATTTAAATATTCGTTTTTTACAGCAACGTACAGTGCCAAGTAACTTAGCTGACCCTAACTCGATCGGAAATTATTTTAGCTCTTTTGTTCAATCTTCAACTTCCAACTGCGATACACAAATACAGTATTATCAAAATATTCGGCACTTCGGCAACCAAACTTTTGATTTCTCTCTTACCTCAATAGAAGAGGTGCATGAAACTCTGTTTAGTCTTAAATCTAACGCTCTTGGTTCAGATAACATTACGCTCATAATGCTAAAATATTGTAGTCCTTTTATCGATAAATATATTACTCACATCATTAATTGTTGCATTGAGTTCTGTTACTTTCCGTCGGCGTGGAAGGAGGCCATTGGTCTTCCACTACCTAAAGTTTCTAATCCAAGTAGTTACTCTGACTTAAGAATAATTAGCATTTTACCGTGTATCTCTAAAATTTTTGAAAAGATACTATATAAACAAATATATGCCTTTTCTAACAACAACAATATACTATCCGTATGTCAATCCGGTTTTAGGAAGGGTCTTAGTACTGCTAATTCTCTCGCCACTGTCACGGATGATATTATAAGCGCAACTGATAGGCACATGATAACCGTTCTCGTACTGCTCGATTTCTCTAAAGCTTTTGATACAATAAGTCATAAGCTTCTGTGTGCAAAACTTTAGTACTACGGGTTCGTCAATAATGCAGTCAACTTAATAAAGTCCTATCTATCCGACAGGAGTCTGATAATTAAAATTAACGAGCAACTGTCACAATCATATTCATTAACTTTCGGTGTTCCTCAAGGGTCTATTCTAGGGCCTCTGTTATTTATTATATATACCTCTGATATTTTAAATTCCTTGAAGCATTGTAATGTTCAGGCGTATGCTGATGACACGCAAATATATAAATCATTTAACTTTTCTGATAGAACTCAAGCTTATGAAAACATCAACAGTGATCTTACTCTTATTAAACACCTTTCAATGCAACACAACCTAAAACTTAACACGAGTAAATCAAAACTATTAGTGTTTGGTAACAAAAAAAAATATTACAGCACCAGATTTAAATCTCAACATAAATATAGATAACGAACTTTTACCAGTAGTCGACTCTGCAAGAAATCTCGGTATTATATTAGACACTAAACTACGTTTTAGGCTACACGTTACAAAACTACTGCAAAAAACCTATTCCTCGTTAAAATTACTATACGCAAATCGTGATCTTTTAAACTCTGCTCAAAAGAAAATGCTTACAGAATCTTTAGTCTTATCGCACTTTAATTACTGCAGTTTTATTTATGGTCCTTGCTTAGAAATGTATAAAAAAATCGCATACAGAAGGTTCAAAACTGGTGTTGTCGATTCATCTGCAATCTACGGAAATATGATCATGTATCTAATAGCATTAGCGAGCTCAAATGGCTGAAAATGGAAAATCGTTGGAAATACCAGTTGGGTTCGTATACACATGCTCTATTAACTTCCATGCAGCCATCTGCTAGCCTTTCTGATAGATTGGTCATTAGGTCTCAAATTCATTCTGCAAACATTCGTAACAAAGGTATGCTCACAATACCGCAGCATTCACCAACCTTGTTTCGCAGAGGATTTACTTATAATGCTGTCTCAGTATATAACTCGATTCCCCCTCACATAAAAAATCGTGGTCTAAATAGATTTAAAAGCTCTAAAAAATCATTTTTTGAGTCTGCAATAGCCACCATGCGTATGTCTAACTACCTAAATCAGAACAAATTAAATCAGAACAAATTAATATAATCTTTATGTGGTATTTTTATATATTTTGCGTAGTCTCCTGGTTAAATAGAGTAGCCAGTGGCTAGATTTCGCCAGGAGGCTACAGATATTGTATTTTTCTTTTTATATTGTATTTTTCTTTTTATATTATTTTTAATAAAGGCGATTATTATGATTATTATTATTATCTTGCAAAAAAAGCCTGTTATATATAAAAACAGCTTATTATAGATGACAGATAAGGAGATTGTTACTTGAGTTTTTCCATTACTGAACATATGAATTAGTTGTGAGTTACTTAGGTTAAAAAGAGGTAACTTACAAACGGCACAACAATCATCATTGTTTGAAAAATTTTAAATATTATTAAACAATTCTCATGTAAATGATTAAAAAGACAAACTTTTAGACTGAATCGGACATTTTAACTTTATTTATTTCCACATTGTGAACTGTTATGACACTTCGATGAACAGATTTGATTTTTCTTCTTTTATGTTTGATACTGAATTTTCGACACTTTT
This sequence comes from Ignelater luminosus, assembly GCA_011009095.1. Taxonomy (NCBI): domain Eukaryota; kingdom Metazoa; phylum Arthropoda; class Insecta; order Coleoptera; family Elateridae; genus Ignelater; species Ignelater luminosus. The sequence continues at coordinate 24,657 of VTPC01008419.1, forward strand.
CTGGGATGTCTTCAAGGATTTGTGCACCAGGAAGTTACAACTAGCAAGCCAAGTTCTAATAATACCAGTTTTTGTTTCTGATTGGTAAGCATTGTTTTCTACCTTAAGTATTTTCCTAATTAAATCTGGACAGTCTAACAAGCCACGGTCTACTTTCGGAACATTCAACAGAACAAAGTCTCCAACTGCAACCGATTTCAGTTTTTTTTCACAAGTTTCAGTCACTTTTTTTGCTGCTTTTTTCTGGTCTTCGTGTGCCTTTTGACGCTCCGTTACTATTTTGCCTTGTCTGCTCCAAATGTCACAGTGATAAACAACATTATTCTCCTCAGAGGTTGAAGCAATGCTCTGGCAACAAATTATGGGAATTTTCATAGAACATTTAGAGCAGAAAACAAAAGATGTTTCATTTAAATTGCGTGAACAAATAGAACACATTTCTTATTCCAAGTTAGCAACTTGATTTTCAATTTCTTTACTTGACCGTCTTTAAATCGCCCTATATCTTCTTCACTGTCAATATTTTCTAATACTGTTGGCTGAATATCTGTTGAGCCTAATCCTAACTGTGGCCCAGTTTCAAAAAGGGCGATGTACAAACTTCGTTCTATAACTCTGTGTTTTGATGAGTTTTTTTGCCATTGAACAAGACGGCAGCCTATTACCCAATCTGGACTTCCATTGTTGTCTATCCAAGTACGTAACATGTTTGCAATATCCTGATTGTAGCGTTCTACGCTCCCCTTCGATTGTGGATGCCATTATCCTTCTATGTAATATTTTACAATCAGGAGATGTGAGGTGCACTAAAGTCCACAAATATCTTCAGTAATTTCAACGAAACTTCAGCAGCATGCTTTGTTTTCAAAGGGCAAAGAAGACAAAATCTCGTTGATAGTTCATTAACCTTTTGCAATCTCTACAGGGAGTTGATTGAAACTCGACCAAATCAACTTGACTTCAAAGATTAAAATCTTTTGTAGTGATTTTTTGATGTTACACATTCTACAAAGCGATACAAAAATTTCAATTTCTGGTCTTGTAATACAAAATTCTCTTCAGTGCAAAACAGCATTTTATTTCTTCTGGCATGTCTTGTGGGGCGATGATACTAAAGAAGCGTGTTTAAGAATTTTTAAACAGGAATTATTACTAGAACAAGATCCTCATTATTTCTTTCTTTAATCAAGACTCTTTTTTTCATCTATCTCCATTATGTGGTGTTTTCTAGTTTTCCATATTGCCTACTAATCTTTCTCTTTTCAGGATTATTTGAATCTAAAATTCCACGGATGGCTTCTTTTACGGTTGCATTAGTCCATAGCTTTTTAATCACTTCATCACTCTTGTTATTTCATTCTTTCATTTTCTCATTAAAGTTTTTCTTCATGTTATAAAATCCATCTTTGGAATCACTTCTACCAGTGTTGCTGTCCTGCGTGTTGTCCACCATACAGTACTTCGTACTGTCCTACACGATTTTAAAAGTTGTTCGACCTTAATGATGCCACACAACAAGATGAAATAGTAACACAGAATATCACAAAGATATTTCAAAAGTGTGGCTTACTGAATAAAAACAAATGGCAGTAAGCACAACGCAGTATAAGACGAAAACACACGACAATTCAATTGTTACTACGTAGAAGTAGGAGCGGGATTCTTCGGCGTCAACACGCTTTTGTGACTGCGATGCCGCTGTTTTTAATATGCTGGCAAATAGCAAGGCTTATTGCAATAAGCCTGGATAAAGCCAGGCTGTTTGAGCAAACGATTGTGCATTTTTTAACTAACCTAAAGGTGTACGAGCTCATTAAAATAAGCCTAAGAAATATCAACCAATGATGTCATTGTGTTCTTTTTTTTCTTGTTTTATATAAATATTTTATATCTTTGTATGTTTTAATCATTTTGTTTGTACAAGTAAGTTTCTTCTTTGACATTTTCAGTATTTCTACAGTTCATTATCAGTAAACTCAGAAGTACTACGTGATTTATCCATCTCTTAAGTTGTCTGTTTCGTTCTAATCTTATTTGCCAGGAAAGCTTTCCCTTCTCTGTTTATGTGTTATACATTGGGGTAGTTTCCAATTTTATTATCGCTGCTGCATCGAAATGTGTAAAAGTGTGTATTTTAATAATATCTGTGTCTTGATTAAGGCCTTTCTGTAGGTGTGTTATTCATAACATTGGTGTATGTACGTAGAACAATCTTTCATTTATAGTCTAGGCATTTATTATTGCCATTATGTTTGTTTTTGTTCTTTACCTTATAGGATTTGCTAGTTGTACAACATGGAAAAAATCCAATTACGCACGCTTTGTTTCTTTTTATTCAAAACCTTCATTCAGAAACTCTCGGACTATGGTTCTTATCAAAATATGTTTCAGTACTGTTATTGTTACTTAGTCGTTATTTCTAGTAATCTTACTTTGTATGTCAGCTTAGAGCCCTGCAAGGACCAAGATTTCCAGGCCCAGTCCCACTAGGGACAAACTTGACGCGGCCCGAAAGAAAGCCAATAACTTCTTGATCCGTCCGACATGCCCGAACCGTCCAAGAAGCTCAAACGGTCTGACAAAGAAGCCTGAAGGGCCGAGAAGTCCAAGACGCCCGACAGGCCTGATGACAGTCCGAACGGTTCAACAGTCTCGACACGCCTGAGAAGTCCAAACAGCCTGATAGACCCAAAGAACCAAGAAGTAAAAAAAAGCCTGAGGGCCCGAGAGGCCCGAACGGTTTGACAGGCCCGTTAGGTCTAAACGGCCCAATAGGTCTGAACGGCCCGAAGACCCGAAAAGGGCCGAGAAATCCAAAAGACGCGTATGACTCGAGAGGTCCGACAGGCTCCAACAGCTCGACAGGTCCGACAAGACCGAACGGCCCGATTGACAGAACATGGGCCCGGAAAGTCCGATAAGTTTTTAAAGTGAGGCCCGCCCCGATCCCAACGGGAACTTCGACCCGGGTAGTGTAAAAATCCGACTAGAAAACTCGTGCAGAGTTTTATGTTAGTTAGCGCAGTTTTATTCCAATATACTTTGTATCTGTTGTTCTCCACTTACACTGGGGTGTAATCAGTTTTACTATGTTGCAATGGACTGTTTTACTAAATGTATCTTGTCTGTCCTTATATTTGGTAGGTGCGGAAAAAGTGCAGCCATGTAATATAAATTTTCTGTTGTTTCTGTGTTTTTTTACATTTCCTACAGTTATCATTATTTATTGTTGGGTCTTTGATTATATATGTTCCAGGTAGTTCTTCGTTGCGATAAATTCGCCCTTTGGTTTTCGGATAAGATCTTTTTCGTTTTCAGGAATTTTACAGTTTTTATTGTGTCTATCTGTCTCTGCGATATTGAATGAGGTATTTTCCGTGTATTGCCTTTAACTTCTTGTTAATTCATTTGATTTTCAATATCGCTATTGCGCTGAGGTATTTTATTGAGGGTAATGAGATCATCCTCTTCTGCATATCTGACAAAATCCTGAAAATTGCTTTTCTGTTAAAATACCAATTTAAATAATTGACCTGCTTGTTGTCTATTATGTTGTGTGTAACTTATATTTGTCATTCTTTTTCCGCCTTTTTCTCTGGGTACATTTTTGTTTGTTTGTTCTTTTTATGGTGATATTTAAATTTTCAAAGCATAGTTCTTGCCTTTCTATTAATGTTCGTAACATCCGTTTTGTCCCATCTAATTATTCCAGATGAGTAGGCTAAAAGCAGCTCTAAAGGCTTGTTAATTAATTTCATTAAGTTTTTACCATTTAGTTCACTTTATCAAGTCTGATTTATTTTTAAATTTGTTTTGTATTGCCTTAGGATCTATTTTAATGTTATGTTAAATTTCTTGTTTTATGTGTATATTTGTTAGTTTCCTGTGTATATATTTTGTATTTAATATGTTCTTTTCTACCCCTAAACTCATTTGATCATCTTTTGAGAACATTTTAGTCATTTTTGGAGCAGCGTTTGAAGATTTGCTTTGCTATACTTACAAATCTTGAGATTATCTATGTATAGACAAACTACGCGACTATTATTCCTCACTAATTTATATGACAGCAAACCCATGGTTTATGTTCTTCTACAGTACTGTTCACAGAGGATTCGGAATGATACAAAATCATAAAGGACTAGAAGTAAATATTTTTCTGCCTGTTTTTAGATTTACCTAATTGCGTTTTCTAATGGTCAATCATTGTTTAGAGACAATCAGTCGTTTTGGAATCTATTGTGTAAATCTATAATGCTTGTATCAGCGGTATGTTTATTTGTTTTATATTGTATAGTTTGTATCTCTATGTCTATTTCTTGCAGTTGGCAAGCATGGCTGTTATGGTCATCAATTTTCCTCAACGATATTCCCAAAAGCTTTCTGTGTCAGTTGTGTTTGGTGTATTCTCTTTATTATCACTATGGAGCGAAGTAACTATAAGTGTCTTTTGTTTGTTGAAAAAAGTTTGTTGTCTTTGTTTTTTTATAACTTCTCATGTACTTCCTTAGCCATTCTGTATACTTGGCAAGTATTTAGCGTGTTTAAAACTGGGCCGATTTGAATTGGGCGTGGGTCAGTGTTTCCTTTCCATTTCTTTAATTTTATTTCTATTACTAATATTACTATTTTTTAACTGGTTCAGACAGTTGCTTATGTTCATATAAACACAGTCGTTCTGGTACCTTATGTAATTATAATATCTTGAAACAGAATTTACCAGATTTCTGTAGAAACAACACCAGATACTTAAATATTCATCAGACCTTCGGAATAGTTACAGAACTTCTTGATGGACTTAAATCGTTTATGAAATAATTGATTTAATTAATACATAGTTGGGCTCTAAGTATTTGAAATTCACAACAATAAGTTAAAAATGTAAGTTACGTATTTGCATCTCATTGAAAATCATTTAACTTATCGTTTTCGGTGTCTTTTAATAACAGCTACTAATTAGTAATTACCCATAATAGGTTTAAGAAATATATTACCAATGAAGGTATTTCCTTCCAAATGGAAGACCAGTTATGTATCTGAGTTTGTAGACGTCTAATAGTTAAGAAACTTATTTGAATTTAATATTGCTGTGCTTTCAATATTATAAAAATTTCCAAATCAATTAAATTCATAACAGAGTAAGCTGTAGAAATGTAAGAAATTTTTGAAAATGGTTATAATAGGTTTTTAAATCACTCAAAATATATTTTACTAGATGTTCACACAAGATTAATCTCTATCCATTAAATTATGGATAATCATTCTTTTCACTTTAACTTTTAAAAATCCTGCATTTTCCTTCCAGCTCTCATGTTACAAATCTCCTTATCTATACACAGAAACCGGATTTAGTACAGACATCGTTTGATTCACAAAATTGTATTTTGTTTATTCCAACAAAATTGATTTTACGGCTCAGTCAGACTTTCAGGAGTTTTAGGCGATTACATTGTATACAATATATATTTCTAGATCTTCAAATAAAATGTTTTCTATTTTTTTTTCTTGATAGTTGAGTACTTTTAGTATTTATTTGTAAAAATTTAAAAAGTCTACTATAATATAATTTACAAATCTAGTTTAGTTTAGACATTTTAGACAATCCACTCCAACCAAACAACGACACTAAAATAGTAGTTATACAAATACTCCATTCAACATCATAGCCGGCTTTAGTTCTGGTAAATAGATGACTTATAAAAAAATTAAATGGGTGTGTTACAGTTCAGAAAGTCACAAATAAAAATTCAATTAAAAGTTTCTTTCTATGTACTGTAAATAGCTTAGGCATCAGGTATAGCAGCGGCTAACTACAGTGTTGAGTGGTCGTAGTTCGTTTAGTGATACAGTAAGAAGAATTGGGCATCACGCTTTTGTAAGAGTTTATGTTTTTTAAATTTAAATTCGGCGCGAAAGGTAGAGAGGGGAAGGGATGAGGAATGATGGCAAGATGGACGATGAGTGTGGTTGTGTAAAAAACGAAGGGAGAACAAATAAAGATTTATGTAAAAAATACCGTTGTTGTTATTTTAAGAGAAGAAAGGCCAGCCTACAACCTCAGGTGTGGGGTAAAGACGGGCTAAAGCAGGTGTAAAGACGGTAATGAATTAAATTAAGAGGGGTAAAGAACGAAATTAATGTGAATGTGCGTCGTTTTAAGCGGTGGTAGTGCAAGTAAAGGTTAACCACCAGAACATTAAGGCGGGGGCGCATGACTGTTTTACGGCGTAGTGTTTGTGCTTTATGTTATGATTATGGAAAACAATAAAGAGAGCATTGTAGCACAGGACTTTGAGGACTTTGTACAAAGGCAACTAAATACAGAAGTGAATAATGATAATACAGAAGAAGCGGCGGGTCAAACCGAAGAAACCTCAAGGACTTCAGAAATGGATAGTAATGTAAATCAATTTATGCAAACTATACAAGCGTTAGTTTCTCAAAACACAGAAATGCTCCGGATGCTTCAAATAAATCAAACACAACAGCCAAGTAATAATGACGTAAAGAATTTTAGTATAATGCCTGATCTGTCAAAAACGATAGGTGAAAAAGGTCCCTCCAATGCAAGATTATGGCTGCAACAACTTGAAAGTACAGCACTTCTACACCACTGGCCTAGTGCATTCACTTATCAGACTGCACAAAATATTTTAAAAGGTGCTGCAAGGTACTGGTTTAAAAGTAGGTGTGCCAAGTTAATTGACTGGAATTCCTTTAAGGAAGCATTCAGGAAAACATTCATTTTTGAAAGAAGCAAAACAGAATGTTGGCAAAGAATGCAAAACTGCATGCAACTACCAAAAGAGAATGTGGGTGTATACTTCCATGAAAAAGTTGCTTTATGTGAAGAACTTGATTTAAACTTCAATGAAATTAAGGAACAAGTTGTTATTGGTCTGTACCCAAAGGATTCAAGCAACTTCATTATGTCTAGAAATCATAATGATGATGATTTGTATCAGGATATTGTCAATTATGAGAGAATTTCAAATACAAGAAAAGGAAGGATCAACGAAAGAAGAGAGGCTGAGAAAAGCAAGAATATAAGAGTTCGTGAAAAACCTGAGGCAGATAGTGTTGCAAATCAAGTTCCAGAGCGGACAAAGCAGCGACCATTATTGGACCGACAAGTTACATCAGTAAGATGCTTCAACTGCAATCAAACAGGGCACATTTTGGCAGAGTGCACTAGACCAGCACGGCCTAGGGGTTCTTGTTATACCTGTGGTTCAATGGGTCACCTTCGGAAAAATTGTCCTCGTATGCAAGCTAGTACAATTGGATCGAGTGCTTCTAATTCCAAAGAGAGAGGTGCTGCTTTATTCGTGAATCGTGCAACCATCAGGTATCTATATCAAGCTGCTTATACGATCCCAATTTGTCTAGAAGTAGATAGGTATAAAAATTGTTTAAATTGTATAATTGATTCTGGTAGTCCAGTATCACTTATCAGAGAAAATGAAGTAGAGGGCCTGGTCTTGAATTTGGAGGATATACCAAGTTATAGTTTTGAGGGTATAAATAAATCTAAATTAGAGATTCTTGGCTCAATAGTTTTTAAGGTAGTAGTAGCTAATGTTACTGTTGATTTGCAAATATTTGTTGTACATAATGATGCAATTCCTTATAAATGTTTATTAGGGAAAAACTTCATGTGTAATCCAAATTTAAAAATTAATTTTACTGGTAATAATATATCGATTGAAACAGTAAATCGTGAATCAAATATATTTCAAAATGCCTCTAAAGAAACTATGAATGTACATTATGTAGATGAAAAAGAATTGCCAGAGCTTCAAATCAATTCTAAAATTATTCCTGTAAAATAGCTTAAAGTTCATGATTTATTTGTTAAACATTATGTTGAACCTATCAGACCTGATAAACCTGAAACTGAATTTTACATGAAAATAGTAGTTGATGAAAAGCATGTTCCTTTTTATTTTAAGCCACGGAGACTGTCTTTTAAGGAAAAAGAAGCTGTT
>VTPC01008419.1:32744-43475 GCA_011009095.1 Ignelater luminosus
GATGTGTATAGATTTTAGGCAACTGAATCAAATTACAATTAGGGATAATTACCCATTACCTTTAATAGAAGATCAACTTGATCATCTTAGAGACAAACAATATTTTACAAGTTTAGGTCTAAAAAGTGCTTTCCATCATGTTTCTTTCAAATCTTCATCAGTTAAATATACATCTTTTGTTACTCCTATGGGACAGTATGAATACCTTAAGATGCCTTTTGGATTGAAAAACAGTCCTCCTGTTTTCATGCATTATATTAACATTATTTTTAGAGACCTCTTAGATCAAAATAAAATTATGATTTACATTGATGATCTCTTGATCGCCACAGAAACCATTGATGAAAATCTAGAAATTTTAATAAATGTCTTTCAACTCTTAGTGAAAAATAAGTTAACCTTACGAATAGATAAGTGTTCTTTTCTAAACACAGAAATCACATATTTAGGGTATGTTATCAAAGATTCAAAAATTATGCCTAGTGACGAACATGTGAAAGCTATACAGGATTATCCCGTTCCACATAATGTTAAAGAATTGCAAAGCTTCATAGGATTAGCTTCTTATTTTCGAAAGTTTATCCAAAACCTTTCAATAATAGCCTAACCTTTATATGACCTTACAAGAAAAAATGTTACTTTTAATTTTGGTCCCGAACAGGCAAAAGCATTTAGTATAATTAAAGATTGTCTCATTTCTCAACCAGTTTTGTCAATATATTCACTTGAAGCAGAAACCCAGCTTCACTGTGATGCTAGTTCTTTAGGGTACGCAGGGATTTTATTACAAAAACAGAATGATTTAAAGTTTCATCCTCTATGCTATTATAGCCAAAGAACAACAGAATCGGAATCAAAATTGCATACTTTTAAATTAGAGATGTTAGCAATAATTAATAGTTTAAATCGATTTAGAGTATATTTACAAGGTATTCGGTTCAAAATAGTGACCGACTGTAACAGTCTAAATTTAGCTTTGAAGAAAAAAGATATTAATCCAAAAATTATGAGATGGTCTCTTATTTTACAAAACTACGATTATAGTTTAGAGCACCGTGATAATACTCGAATGAAACATGCAGATGCACTAAGTAGGTGTTATAATAACATATTAGTTTTGCAGGAAAATACTTTTGAAACAAATCTTAGTATAAAGCAAGCACAAGATGTAGAAATTTCTGAGATTAGAAAGAATTAGAGGTTAATGATAGTAAGTTGTTTGAACTGAAAAATGGATTAGTGTATAGAAAAGATAAAAACTGTTTATTATTTTATGTTCCAAAGTCGATGAAATCAAATGTAATAAGGGTCTGTCATGATGAGATGGGTCATGTTGGATTAGATAAGACTATTGAAGTAATTCGCAGGTCTTATCGGTTTCCTAATATGCGTGAAGAGGTTAAAGAGTATATTTCAGGTCATAAAATATTTAAAACAATATTTTTATGCGTATAGTAAACCTAAACGTAAATTATATCTGATAGAGGTACTGCATTCACTTTAAAATTATTTCAGAGTTTCTTAGTTGATAATGATATTGCTCATGTTCTAATCGCCACCGGTGTTCCAAGGGCAAACGGTCAAGTGGAAAGACTCAATAAAGATGTGATACAGGTTATGTCAAAATTAACTAAATCAGCTGATCAGTGGGATGATACATTATTTGATGTTGAATATGCTATTAACAATACTGTTAATAAATCTGTAGGTGATACTCCTTCTAAATTATTATTTGGTATAAATCCGATAGGTAAAGTTAATGACAATTTGAGAGATTTCTTGCATGTATGTGCTTGGAAGAACCTTGATAGCAAGCAACTCAAAACAACATACATGTATAAATATCATTTCATTAAAAATGCAGTATATTTTGAAAAAAGAGTTCTGTAGAAAATCAGAAATTTATTTCACGACAAGAGACACCATAGAAAGATCTAGTAGCCTCATCTATCTGTACATTTGTCCAAATAAAAATGCAATGCGACATGCAACACATTATAAAAGAATTTTACAAAATTTTGATTCTGATCATTATTAAATTTTGTCCATAATAATTTAATACTATTTCGGAAGCTACGATACTAAAGCAAGTAACCCAACACCTAATGTCTATTAGCGCTACACCGTAGACCATCAAAAGAGCATGATTATACTTACGTTACATAATAATATTAAATAACGTGCATTATTACACGATACCGCTGTCTTGAACGAGCAGAAATGACCCTGTAAAATTATACCTCAAGATAGAAGATAATCCATCACGTATTTAATAAAGTCCTGAAAGTCGTTTTAAAATTAATTTAAGAATTTATCGAAATCCAATAAACCGACTGAAGGCTATTTCCACCGAGAACACATACTTGAACATAGAAAACACTGGAAAAACAAAAAAATTAAACAAACTTTTTCAGTATATCAATCTTGAAACTTTTTTCCCATATCAATCTTGTCTATTAGACCTTTTAAAGTTAAAAGTATTTTTCGAAAAAAAACCAGTTTTATCGAAACCGTAACCAACAGGCAGCGTAATAGTTTCCGGTTTTCCTGTCACACATGATGCTACGAGCAATAAAAGTAACACAAGATTTAGTTCCACTTCCGTTCTACCACAACAAATTCGTTGGCGTGCATTTATCCTTTAAAAGCCGCGTTTTATCCCATCGCGTACTGCTCAACCGAATGCACAGGCCTCCCAGTTACGTCAAAACCAGCTGACCAACATTCTATCAAAATAAAATGAATGAGGGATGAAAACTTCTCTATTTTGCTGTTTTTTTTCGTTTTTTGGATAAAAAATCTTCTGTCAGATTTGGCTTATCTAGAAATCCGATTGAAACAATGGATGAAAATTAAAAATGTGAAAAAAATTACCAATGATGGTGACAAAACTTGATGATGCAAAAAGGTTTTTCTCTCATTAATTTTGTTAGAGGGAAGGGAAATGCGAACGTTAAATAAAAGCGAGAAGATTTAATTTCTTTGTTTCACAAATAGTAGGGATTCATACTTTTTAGCATGTTTTATTTATTGTATTTACTATAAATCTGGCTTTTAAAAAAATATTTTATTGGAAATGTATAAATACCGGAAATTTAAACTCCAATGATTTAAACTGTGAGCATAAATGAATAGAACATGCAGTAAATTTGAATGATTAACGGAAATTAATTTTCTTGTTGCTTATTCTCTATTCAGGATAACAAACTACTCAAAATAAATGAATACCTTTCTATTTCGCTAGCCATGATTGATCTCTTTCATAGTACTGCAAATAAATGCTTTGGCAGTTCTTTTAAAGATTATCACGTCAATATAAATTGCGAAAATGAAACAAAACGTAAGGGAATTAAAAATTAATTGAAATTGAAGATTAAAATTAATAATATGTACCTAGTTTCAATGGTGTAAATCTGTCTTTGTGTAACTAGAGAAAAAATTAGTTTCTTGTTTTAGTCGTTTGTTATTTCGAACACAGCATAAATATAATGTTATTAAAAATATAAATTCATTAATATACAGCAATGTGTTTCTGAAATGAATGGAATTAGAGATTACTAGATCAAGGTTAAATCTAGTCTTCATGTAAAACTGAAATTATCGTTTAACCCATTGATGCCTAAAGTTACATTTATTGAGAAAATGATGGAAGTAAAAATACACTATCAAAATTCATATATCTAGGGGCTACAAGTGCTAAAATATTATTTTTCTATTTTAAATACCTTTTTTTGGGCGTATGATATATCACTAAGATTTGCATTAATAACATTACACTGAATTTAAAGAAAAACATTTATGTGGCACTTACTATTTTACTACATTAGGAAAACTAAATGACAAGGGATTATGCAGTGTGGTATTTTACAAAACAACTCTCAGGATGTCGACATACATTTGACTCTATACACCTATATTTCGTACACTTGCCGCATTTACCGAATCTACATTTCTTTTTTATCTTATTAACTAATTGTAAGTGCCCTGCATTATCTAAACGTATTTCATTTGCCACATGTCTAGAAGTATTCGGGCGAATTCCATTAAGAGTTAAAATACCAAGTGCTGTAAGTTAAAGTTTCAAAAAAAAAATATTGTTTCGAAATTACGATAAAGTTAATGTTCACCATAGGCCTAAGATTAACCATTATTTTAGGAGTATACTTTCTATACTACAAGCCTACGAATACTTCGAATCAGCATTTACGATTGCTGACTCAGTTTATGGCTCAGCATTTTTTATAGCCACAGGATTCCACGGCCTTCACGTCATCATTGGTACCATCTTCCTGTCAGTATGCTTACTACGACAAGTACTAAATCACTTCTCACCAATTCACCATTTTGGATTCGAAGCAGCAGCTTGATACTGACATTTTGTAGACGTTGTATGACTATTCCTCTACGTGACCATTTACTGATGAGGTAGATATTTATGTAGTATAAATATTATTCTTGACTTCCAATCAAGAGATCTAACAACTTAGCATAAATAATCATAGTAATGTTTTCTTTAGCAACAATTATGTTTTTAATCAGAACCGTAATAATTATTATAGCAACCATCATTTCAAAAAAAACCTTTACAGACCGACAAAAAAGGTCCCCCTTCGAATGCGGGTTTGACCCGAAATCATCAGCACGAATCCCGTTTTCTCTTCAATTCTTCCTAATCGCTGTAATCTTCTTAATTTTTGACGTAGAGAATACCCTCTTGCTACCACTAATCGTAACAATAAAGACTACTAACACCCTAAGATACCTAACAATTACTGCTGTATTTATTATCATCCTATTAGGAGGACTTTACCATAAATGAAAACAAGGTGCCCTGAACTGAGCCTACTAGGATAATAGTTTAAAAACAACGTTTAATTTGCACTTCAAAAATATTGAATAATCAATTTATCTTAAATAAGAAACAAAAATTTGTAATTAGTTTCGACCTAATCCTTTGATGAAATTTCATCCTTATTTGTTAATTGAAACCAAAATAGAGGTCTATCACTGTTAATGATATCAATGAGTATAAACTCCAGTTAAAGAAATATGAAATTCAAGGAAAAGCTTCTAACTTTTACCTTTGGCAGTGAAAATCCGTTAATATTTCTATTTATATAGTTTAAACAAAACCTTACATTTTCATTGTAAAATTGAAACAAAAGTTTTTATGAATATCCTAAGGCAAGAAGCCTCCTTAATATCTTCAATATTATGCTCTAAATAAGCTATTAGAATAAAGAAAAAGAAATAAACAAAGAACCCAAACAACTAAGAAAGAAAGATAAATCTTAATGTTATTGCCAAAAATCAATTGAAAGAATTTAGAATATCCAGACATATTATTATAAATATTCTGACTCCCTAAATACTCAGACCAACCATGATCGAAACTCTTATAATAAAAACCACCAAAATAAATAGGATAATAATTAACCCCAAAAGTAGAGAGAACAGGAAGATTTCACATCGAAGAAAAAAATAATCTTGAATAAAGATAATCCATAGCCTTCAATCTATAACTAATTATAAATTTAGAAAATTCGTAACCAACATAAATCCCAAGTAAAACAACAACGACAACTATTAACTTCATAACAAAAGGCAGAACAATAAAATAAGGAGTAGGAAACATAATTCAAGACAGCATTCTCCCCCCAAATACTACCAACAAAATTAGTCCTCTCATACCCTTAAGTATAGTAAACCCTATATCACTAATATTTTGAACTCCGTAAAAATTGAAATCACCAAATATTGTATAATAACTTAAACGAACTGAATAACAAACTGTGAAACCAGTAGAGAAATAGAAAATAAAATAAACAAACAAATTCAAGTATCCCATTGACACCACTTCCAAAATTAAGTCCTTAGAATAAAACCCTGAAAGAAAAGGCAATCCACACAAAGCCATATTACAAACATTAAAATAACAACACGTCAAAGGCATATAATTAATTAAACCACCCATAAACCGAATATCTTGAGTATTAGAAAGATTATGAATTATACACCCTGCACACATGAACAACAAGGCCTTAAACAAGGCATGGGTCAAGAGACGAAAAAATGCCAAAAAATAATCCCCCAAAGCAAAAATTCTTATTATAAGCCCTAACTGACTAAGAGTAGACAAAGCAATAATTTTCTTCAAATCAAATTCATAGTTAGCCTCAAGACCAGCCATAAATATAGTTAACATAGAAACAAACAATAAAAACATCATTAGATTATTTCTCAAGCCAGTTCTAAATCGGATAAGCAAATAAATCCCCGCAGTAACCAAAGTAGAAGAATGAACCAAGGAAGAAACTGGGGTAGGGGCAGCCATAGCAGCAGCAAGCCAAGAAGAAAAAGGAATCTGAGCTCTCTTTGTTAAACCAGCTAATATAACTAACCCACCAATAATACCTATTATAAAATCATCCTTTATAAAATCAAGATAAAAAATATAATTCCAATCTCCATAATTCATTATTCAAGCAATTCTAATTAATAAAGCTACATCACCGATGCGATTAGACAAAGCAGTAATCATACCTGCATTATAAGATTTTACATTTTGATAATAAATAACTAAAGAATAAGAAACTAAACCCAGGCCATCTCATCCAAGCAAGATCCTAATTAAATTAGGACTAATAATTAAAAACATTATTGAAGCTACAAACATAACTACCAACAAAATGAAACGAACTATATTCAAATCACCCCCCATATATTCATCTCTATAAAAAATAACCATACAAGAAATAAACAACACAAATCTCATAAAAAGCAACGACATCCAGTCAAAAAGAATAGACATGTAAACAACATTAGAATTTAAGGTAAACAACTCATACTCAAGTATAACTCTATAATCACTAATCATAAAATAAATACTAGAAGAAAAACTAAGCAACCTAAAAAATAAAAGAAAAACAAAGTAAACAAAACAAATTGACAAAATTATCCAAAGTAACAAATTACATCCTTGACTCCACAAATCAAAATTTTTAATTAAACTATTTAAATAAACAACAAAAAAATCACCCTTTATAAAAAGAAGATTTAAAGGCACCCAATGCAAAAATATTACTAAGTATTCACGAACAACCCCTAAATTAAAACCATACAAACCTATATAAACCTTTCCATGCTGACTATAAGAATATAAATACAAAGAATAGGCAGCTCTAAAAAATGATCTAAGCATGGTCAACCCAACAGTTGAAACCCCTCAAGAAACTAAGCTATTAATCAACATAATCTCCCCCATTAAATTTAAAGAAGGAGGAGCAGCCATATTAGATGAACACAAAAGGAATCATCACAAAGACATTCTAGGCATTAAATTAATTAAACCCTTGTTTAAAAACAGTCGACGCCTTTCCAACCGTTCATAAGTAACATTGGCCAAGCAGAATAAACCTGAAGAGCACAGCCCGTGAGAAATCATCATAACAACAGCCCCGTAAAACCCTCACAGATTCATGGTCATAATACCACCAGAAACAAGACCCATATGAGAAACAGATGAATAAGCAATTAGAGATTTAATATCTCTCTGCCGTAGACAAATCAAAGAAATAAAAAACCCTCCAAATAAAGAAATGAATAAATAAAAAATTAAACTTTAAACCCACACCTGTAAACACAGGTATTAAACGAAGGAAACCGTAACCCCCCAATTTTAGTATAATACCAGCCAAAATTATTGACCCAGAAACAGGAGCTTCTACATGTGCTTTAGGTAACCACAAATAAACAAAGAATATTGGAATCTTTACCAAAAAGACCATAATTATACATAAATAAAGAAAACATGAATCAAACTTATTGTCCAAGAAAAAATAATCAATTGAATCCAATCCATAATACAAGTAAAAAATTGCAACCATCATAGGTAAAGAAGCAAATAATGTATAAAAGAATTTATATAAACCAGCCCGAATACGCTCAGGCTGATACCCTCATCCAAGAATAAGAATTAAAGTAGGAATAAGACTAACCTCAAAAAACAAAACCTATTTTTTGAGTTTTTTTAAACTTTTAGACTTTTCATCTGTTGCAACTGGCTTCAGTGGAAATGAAATATTACTTGCTAGGGTTACTATATCATTATCATACCACCGAACAAGTGTCGGTTTATTTTGTCTGTCGAGTAAAGTATGACATGTTTTGCAAACTGGCTTTATTAGGTCATGCAGTCTAACTCTGTCTTTATTAATTGTACCGATGCAGTTGATTCTTTTACCCTTAAAGCCTGCCAGTAAGGGCAGGGATGTAAAATAATTGCCTTGTGTATAGTTGAGTTGAACGGCAAGAAATCAATACAAATCTTCTCTGTCACAGAGCTTCCTAATGTTGGTTTCCACTGCCACTACATGGAGAAAACTTCGTAAGGTAACCCTTGTATGTTGCAACACACCAAATTTATACCCGTAGCGGATAGGCTTGCCTCTAATGAATTGTTTCAGTTTATCATAACTATAATACGGTTCTATTGCTACATCCACTGAAGAATGCCGTTTTAGTGGTTGAATATAATACTGGAAAAGTTCATTCATATAATCTACGATGGCTTGAATCGTGTAGACTTTATTTGATTTGTCGTGTAAGGTGCTGTGATTGAAGTGCAGAAATCTGTAGATTTGCTCGAATCTATTACGACTGAAGGAGCTTCTAACTAAATGCAAATGAGTATCATTTCCATATTCTTAGTACATTATTCTACAAGGTAAGGGGTGTCAAGATACTGTTACAGCTCTTCGACAAATAATGCGATATAGACTCAAATTCATTATCTCAAATATATGGTTAAATGTTGTTGTATTCTCAGTACAATTCTATTTTAGAAGACCATAGTAGTTCTAAACAGAGCTTGGGTGTTGAAGCTCTGCAATAATGAGATTCGAATTTAGGCAAAAAATTGAAGAATTCTACAAGATGTGCCATTTCATTCTTCTTTGTATGATTGCTAGAATAATTTGTCATCTTCAAGTTATTGTCATTGCTTGTCATTGTTTTGCGTTGGTAGACGATAATTTAATGAACATCCCCTTCGTGAATCTACAACATCTAAGCCTCTCCTTTCTTTCACTGCTTTCTTATGAACTAACATTTAAACACTTACTTTTCGCTGCTTTTTAATTTTTAAATATCTTTTTTCTGTCGTTTTCTGAAAAGTCATAACGGGCAAAGTTTGTAGATTTTTTACTTTGGCCACAATTGCTGCGTGTTTTCATACTTCTCTCACTTCTTGGTACATCACATTTCCATTTACCGTCAAGTCTCTTAACTCCCTTGTATACAAGTTTTTTCATATTGTATCGCCCCCGTCGACCCCATGCAGAATGATCTAAAGGGTTTTCCAATAAGAGGTGTTATTTTGATATTCAAAGAAAAGTGCCATTTTTTAATATAAATGATCGGATGTTTATTTCATTATAAAGAGGAAGGTATGCCGTTAATAGTGGAAAATAACATCAGGCAAATGACCACCACGACCACGCTTACAGGACAATATCCTTTTCATGAAATTTTCCATAACCAAATCGCAAAGTGGCTGCCCTATGTCCTCGATAGCCTCACGAATTCCATCTTTGAGGTCTTGAATCGACGCTGGGCTGTTGGCGTAGACCTTCTCTTTCACGTGGCCCCAAAGAAAGAAGTCGCAAGGTGTTAAATCACAAGATCTCGGTGGCCAATTGTGATCACCTCTTCGAGAGATAACACGGTCCGGAAACTTTTTCCGTAAAAGATCAATGGTTTCGTTGCTTGTGTGGCACGTAGCGCCGTCTTGTTGAAAGTAAACGTTGTCCAGATCAATACCATCCAATTCCGGCCATAAAAAATCGTTAATCATCTCTCGATAGCGCAATCCAGTCACCGTAACTGTTGCTCCAGCCTCATTTTCGAAAAAGTAAGGTCCAATGACTCCGCCGGACCATAAACCGCACCAAACAGTCACACGTTGAGGATAGAGAGACTTTTCAACAATAACTCTTGGATTTTCTGAGCCCCAGATCCGACAATTTTGCTTGTTGACGAAGCCACCGAGGTGGAAATGGGCCTCATCACTCAAGATGATTTTTCGATGGAATTCTGGATCATTTTCATGCATTTCAACGACCCAATCAGCAAAGACACGACGTTGTTGATGATCGGCCGGCTTGAGTTCTTGTGTTAACTGGACTTTATAAGCCTTAAGACCCAAATCTTTATGCAAAATACGGTGTAATGACGTTTGTGGAATGGCTAATTCCAAAGAACGACGAGGAATGGACAAACCTGGGTTTTCTTTAACACTTTCGGCTACAACAGCAATATTCTCGGCTGTTCTTGAGCGACGTGCACGGGTTTTATTCTTCACATCACTAACTTGTCCCAAGAGCTCGAATTTTTTCACCAATTTCTGTATTGCGGTCCGACAAGGTGCTTCACGGTGACCCAAAAATGTTCGAGTTTTACGAACCGTCTCTGCCAAATTTTCACCATTTTTATAGTGAATTTTAATAATTTCAATGCGTTGTTGAAGCGTGTATCGTTCCATATTTATTAATGGCGTAGTTTCTACTTGTCAAATGTCAAAAAATGATAGCTTCAAAAGTGACATCTACCGAAGTAGCGGGCTATTCAAAATAACACCTCTTATTGGAAAACCCTTTACTATAATACAGTTAACCTATTGCCAAACATTCTTGACACTTAATCAAACGTTACTGTAAGATTGATTGTAAACAT
>VTPC01008421.1:0-15151 GCA_011009095.1 Ignelater luminosus
TAAATTGAGCTGCTAATGTGAATCGTTAGGTTAGGTACGATCTTTAAACGATCGATCATTTTTCGTTATTTCTTTTCTGTTGACAGTTCAATTTAAATTATTCAATTAAAAATGTTTACATTCATCTCTCAATCATTACAATCGAAAGGCGACTATGCACTTATTCATCACTAAAACAAGACATTTTTTGCTGTAACGTTCGATCTAGTAGGCCGATTCGAATCTTGTTTTCTATAAAAGATTTGTGTTGTTATTCACTTTATAACGACGTTTTACGAGCAGTAGAATGCCATTTAAGACTTCGAAGTTACGTGTGGAAGAGCGAACGCAGCGGCCTCTATGGTTGAATTATCTATGTATTCTTAGATTCCCCTTCTACAAGTCTCTTATTTCGATATCTTCGTTGGTTCACGAGATATTAAGAGTGGATCATTTTAAAATGAACCCACTGCATGTAAACAGCAATTGCTTCAATTTTAGACATTCCTGTTTGTCCGTCATTACACGCTTTGACGATTCTTTTTTGAATCATCCTTTATATGGTTATGCTGAAAAGTTAAAGAAATTCCCCGACTCAAGTTTAATTCTCCGATAGTTCCAGGTCACTTTGATCCCTGTTACTTTCTGACTTTCGAATTTTTTGGATTGTTCTGGTTTTCTGAAAGAATGGTGTTTTCGGAGTCTTGCGCAGTCAATGCAGTTTGAGAGTCTGTTAAAAATGTTATCAAGCTTTCCCCAGAAGTGTTAGATTTTGTCAGTTGGATCTACCCCGAGTATCCATCATACAGTTTTGTTAGATATCAGAAAGTGTAGCTGTTTGTCTAAAGCAACTGTGTTAGCTACAATAGCTTAATCTCCAAGATGAAAGAATTAAGAAATTTATCACATACGCATCTAGCGAAAACAATATTTGTAAAGTGTAGAAAAAGCTACTTATATGACTGACGAGAAAAAAAAATTATTAAAGTATACAGCTAGAACGCTCAAGAAGAAACGAGACAGAATAAGATGCTTATGAAGTGAAAAAGAAAAGCCTAGAAAGATCTCAAAAATAGTAAATATTGATCATCTAGTAACAAAGTCTGATTAATCTAGGAAAATTGCGTAAATTGTGCGAAGCACGAAGCGCAATCCTTCTTTTTACTATAGTTTTCCTTAAGAGAATTTTTGAAATTGCTGCCGAAGGCAGCCTGACTAAATGAAACCAAAGTCCGATTCTTATCTGTACAGGGGGGGCATGTAGTATGATCAAAAACGTTGAGAGATAGTGCTTACGATAGCGGACGTCCAAGGTCAATGTGTACGCCTGAGGTTGAAGAACAAATTTTGGCAATAGTAGATGAAAACCCCGAGAAGAGTGAGAAGAATTTCGGCTGAAGTAGGCGTAAGTAGTCCTCTTGTTTGGAGAACTCCCCACCTTTACTCGCTCTGACTACTAAGCAAGAATGATATTCTGTCGGTGGTTTTTAAGGAAGGCTGCTGAACACCCGAATGTTTCTTGAATCCAGACATCAACAGCGTTTCAGTCTGAATAACTGGCTTTTTAGTAAACCCAATTTGTCCGAACTTTTGGAAGATGCCCTCTAAATCAGAGATTGGATGTTTGCTTTATGCAAGACCACCCGAACGAAACATGTCATAGGAGACGGATAAAGCGAGGGGATCCAATTCCATGGCCTGCTAGGTCTCCTGACCTAACTTCCTTAGACTTTTGTGTTTGGGGTTACTTGAAAAGATTGGTGTACGCAACACCTGTAAATAATCTTGCCTAGTTGCAACAGCGAATTATTGAGCAATGTTGTCAAACGAATCGAGCGCAAGGCTGCGGAGTTCCTTCTTGGAAAGATATACTAGATCCTGTAACGAAATAATCGTGTTCTGTAGCGCTAAACAGTTTGTTCGTTCAACGAGACGTTCAATGTAAACATTTGTAAGTTTTATGGCCTGTTTTAGTGTATTACCTTGCTATTCTTTTAACAAATTATTTCGATCAGTTTTAGAAAATTATCATTTTTATCTGTTTTTACATTTGGTCCTTCTGTGCGCAGGGGCACACCAAGTCTTACTCCGGCTCTGTTATAAGAGTCTATTTCAATTTCAACAAATATTAGATAAATTAAGTTAGAAAATGGTAGGTTTTAGAACAAAATGGTTAACACAAGTCTTTTTTTGCAATATATATGTCTGAGTTGAAATTTAATACTAATTTACGTACCATATCTTAGAATTTAGCTTTTTGTTTCTCAATATAATGCCTACAATATGGGTACTTAATGACTATTGCATTTCTGCCGGTTTTAATATGGGAAGTTGCGTAATGATAATTAGATAAATGAATGCAATTTTTATATTTCAGTAATTATTGTAAATGAAGGGCAGTTAGCGTGTTATAAATAATTAAATAATTATGTGTGCGTACTAATTATAAACCAGATAGATAAAATTTTATTTTAACTCTGATAAGGTGTGTTTGTATAGAATTCGGAATTTATCGTCTTTTATTTATTGTGAGCAAATTTATAGATTATATTTGGAAAATCTATTTTTGTTTGTATTATGATAAAATTGCACATTCATGGTGTAAATAATAAAACAATTTAAATTTCGTTTTATAAATTATATCTAATATAAAAACGACACGAAGAAAGAAATACTTGCGTTTTTATGATAATAAATTAATAAAGTTGTAAAAATTTTAGAGAAGTGCCGTATAAAGCTTGTGATATTTATTATTGCAACAGTTGCTTAACGCGGTAAATTGCAAATAAAAAAAATAAATGAACGCCATCTATTTTACAGTAAGTAAATGCAAGACTTGTATAATACTTATGCGTTACATACTAAATAAATTATAAAAAATTTATTACGCTTTTCTTTTATTAAATTTACGATAAAACTGAACCTTTATAATTTATGATTATGAGTTATGACTCATGTTTTGCATTTATACAGACTTTTTTCAGTTTTATAATCTTAAATATGCTGTGTTATGCGAGATAAATAACAATTTTAAATTTTTGGGATTCTGCCAATTTATAAAAAATATACTTACACATTCAAATCTTCATAAGTAATAAATATAAATTGACTGTATGACTGACTGGACATACAGGGTGTCTCACGTATTTCAAATTAATCTATTCATAATTTCCATTATATATTTTATTTCAAAGTATAGCTAAAACGTGAGATCTTTGCATGCCATCGTTCATGGTTTCGCGCTACTTGCATTTGGGTCAATTTTAAAATACCATAAAAATAACTTCTTATCTGAATTCCTGCATTTTTAAAATAAACTAAGCAACCACAATCACATTAAAATAGGAATTAAAGTGGTTAAGAAATTTCTCCCGAAACTTTTGCGGTTTTACCTTAATGATAGCCATTGGACGTTTATTGTTCTTTAAAACGCTGTTAAAATAAACATTGCAAATTACATGTGTCCAATTAATGTTTTAAAAAGGTGTTGCTTAATGAGAAAATGCTATTTGTTTTTAATGCTAATGACCTACAAAATATTTTAAACATTCCCATTGTTTTTATTGCTATTAATAGCTTGTTACTTAAATACCACCGACGATAATAAATGCTTGACATAAAGATAGTTGAAATCTTTCTAATCGATAATAAATAATAGTCAGTGTTTAGTAAAAGTTTGCTATGGATAGTAGTTCCAGTTCTCCATGGAGATTTTCTAAAAGTTATTATTTTAGAACACTGGATTATAAAAGTAAACAGTAATTAGGTAACTTTGTAGGTTGGTGGAAGTTTCTGGAGCTTTGGGACCAGGACTTTGATTAAACTAAGTTTATAATTGTATCATTACACAGTATTACCAAATATAATGAGGTCTGTTATTGTTTTGTAAATATTGTACCTTTAGGATAACTAAGAAAGTTTAGATTTATTAATCTTTATAATGTCGCAAGTTATTCCCAGAAATATTGAAAATCTTATCTACCAATTGCATTAATAGTAGCAAAATTAGTTTAAGAAAGCTTAATTGCTGCTGGCCAAAGGATATTATTACAATCAGGGTAATTAGAAGCGACCGAAACTTGAATTGCTATCACTAGCAGCTATGTGAATTCTCTAAATTAGATATTTATTCCTTTTGGTATCATATATCTTGATATTTGTCTAAATACCCAAAAGTTGATCAACAGTTTAGTGGAATGGGTTTCAAATGAAAAGAGTAAATAAAAAGGTAAAATGTTGGTTATAATTTCGGAGTTGTAGGACAGATGGCTTTTCCCCAGGATGCACGAAGAATATAAAATTAAATAAAAATTAATTTTCTCTAACCACGAATTTTATATTAAGATAACAAATCGTTTGGGCTTGTCATGAACCGGAAACAAGCAAATTAGGAGACACTGAACTATAATGTGTTTTGCTGATAACAGTTATGGCTAAACCATCTTTGATTTCTGGTAACATCCTTACTGCGTTCTTCATCGGAAGCAAATCGCCCTTCACTAGTGCACAATTCATTTCACTTCTTATTTCATCACTGATTTTTGTAGTTTCTGCTTTTTCCTCTTAACCATCTTATAGTAAACATCGAATGGTGTTGCCGGACTCCTCAAATAACCTAAATATCACATGGATAGGGTTCCGCTCTCCAGTAGTCAACCTGCAGTGGACCTCAACATACAACATCATCCTTGTCGATCACAGCGATCAATTTTCAAACCAATTCGTAGTTTCAAACTCGCAATCGTTCGAGTTAGTTGATCTTTGCTCGATACATTATGATGTCACGCCTCTTAGACTATTGCGGTAGCCTCGTAAACCGCCAGCTGATAATTTGACGTTGAGAAATTAGCCGACGTGCTATTGCCAATTAATAAATAAAATTAGAATAATTATGTGTACAACGAACGACGGTATACTTAACTCATAAAGTCATAGCCATCTTAAATAGTGGTGTTCTGTAATTTATATATTTTGCTGCTTCACGGTATCAGATTACAACCTACGAGGCAACCGTTATAGTTTCATGTTACTCATTCATTTACAAGCATTCAAAATTTGTCTGAGGTCTGCCTTAGTGCCCATAAAGTATCTTTTTTTAAAGATATTCCATGTTGAGCACATTACCAGAAGATTCAAAAACAACAAGAATTTTAAAGTGAGAATGTTTTGCTAATTTGTCCCTATACAGTTAATGATGGCTCCGTGTGCAAAAATGTGGGGGTTGCAAAACTACATATGATGGACGGTTTGCATTTGACGTGCAAACCACAGGCGTCTTAAGGCGCGGGGATGTCCAGCAAGGGTGCTTTGGAATATCTTTGCCTCGGAATGTTTGTATAACAGAACGCAATGAGTTCACAAATCATCATGAACCGTCAGTATCAGTTGTGATTCCATGTACGCCCGTGAGATGCCAAAATCACAAGAAAACTCAGGCGTTTTTTGAGCTTGCTTAAAAATCGATCCACACCTTTATGCAACACAGCTAAAATAAAAAGGTGTCTCAAGGCGAATGTATTGACGTTGAGAATTAAGACCCGAGACTTTATAGTGACTAATTTATAAACACTTCGCTGGCGTTGCCGTTGGTGATAATTAAATTTCAATGTTGATGGCAATCGCAGCGGTTGCCGAAACGGTTAGTCTACAGAGGAAAATCAACAAAGAGATGGCTCTAAGTTTCGTCAAAATGTATCAAAATGGCGGAAGAAAGAGTGATCATCAGTTACAAATGTTGCCACAGCTAGCTGTAAATCTTTAAATTTGGAGATTTATAACATCGTTTCGGACGATACATTTTGGTCATCATCTTTAAACTAGTTTTATAAATTTCCAGTAGAGGTTGCGACGATCGTGTGTTTATCTAATATCCGATACTATTTACCTGCTGTTTACATATAATTTATATGTACATAACCTATCGGTATTGTTGAAATTCGCGATTTTCTTCAACCAACAGATGACGTTAAATTTTGCGATTTAATAGTAAACAGTAGTTCAAGCAGCGTTATCCAATCTTTTTGAACTGCAACTTCAATGGTAATGTAAGCGGTAACGAGCTTATAAATATACCTTCAGTGTTTGCACTCGCTTTGCAAACCAAACCTGCAGATGTACATGTATAATTACACATTTTTATTGAGTTTTGTTTCGAACCTTGTAATGATACTCGGATCGTTGTAAAGCCACTGTCAACAAACAAAGTTTCATCTCGGTGCCATAACAAAGCCATTCCCGTACCACTGTCAACAATTTCTTATCAATAGTGGCTTGAGACATGCGCCTCGGAATTGTTAATGCTAATGCCGTAAACGTTTGCTAGTGGAGAATTTGGCTCTCACGGACTATCTGCAGACTTCGCCCCAGTGATTTCCAGATGCCAAAACAGTTCTCGCACTTGCACTGCCTCCATTTACCTTCCTGCCAGCAGCCTTGTTCACATTTTCTCCATACGTACATTCCTCCCAAAGACCCTCTTCCTGTCGACTTTTTCGACTATGTGGCTAGGGTTAGCAATTGGTTGACTGCCTGCTCAGGCTCCTGATCTTAGGGATAAAATCCAATATTTTTAATCACCTGGATAACTCCATCGATCACATCATCATCATTGACTCACTAACCCCACACAAATAACTGTTACTGGGAACGATTTCAGAGCCATGTAGAAGTTATCTTCCGCAAAATACAGAGTAGACGTTGAAACCACCGTTTTACATCTTCAAGAGAACAATCGATCTTATTAAGCATTCCTCTCTGTCTGAGAGCAGTCTTCAAATCATTCACTAAATCCCATGGGAATACGCGGCCACGATTCAGTAGTGAAAACGTAGTGGACACTATCCGGATTGGTGGGGGGGGGGGGGGCACGTTGGTTGGCCGCTTATTTGAGCGTGGATCACCACCGGAATCCCAGATTCTGACTGCATAGTAAAAAATCAGAAAAAGTCTCAATAATTCATCTCATTCAGAACAAGTGCAAGATCATCGACGCTTAGGAGAAGACAGAGACGCTTTTGTCAATGCCTCGAAAGTAGTCCGCCAGCCTCCTTCGGAAACCGGACTGCAACAATATGATTTATTTGCTTGCTTGATTCCTTTCTGTGGATACGACCAAATTACAAAAATCGAATAAAAGACGGTGGTGGTACCCAGATCATTTTGAAACCACATTTCTACCATCGCCAACAAACTGCCTGTTCCTCAGTTATGATATATCTGACAGGAAAAAAAACAATAGACGATTGCCAGAGTGCCTAAAAACCATCTCCCTCGATACAATTTTCCATTGCTGATATACAAGCAAAACAAAGGAAAAGCAATCGCTGGTGCCCCTACCAACCAATGGAGCTGTACATCGATACGCTCACCAACGTCGAGGTCATGTCTCAATTAGTCTAGTATAAGAATTGGTAGCCGAATCACCCATGTTTGATTTTTCTTACTTGGGAGACACTGACAGTGTCAAGAATTTTCTCTAAATAAAGTGGAGGCTATTGACGAAGGTCCTGTGAAGCAGAAGTAGAAGAAATGTCTGAGAATCTGACTAGCAAACAAAGTACGTAAAAACGAAAGCTACATTAAGGGTAGCAGGGCCAATTTGAAGTAAACCTAACATATGTCTGTCTCAGGTGGGCTCTAAAATAGGGAATTTGGACTCAGTACGACATATCAACGTGAAATGATGCCTAGACGATATACATATTTCAGAGCATTTTCAAAACATTTAATTTATACAAGATGCTACCAATTATGATTTATAACGAATATGAAATCACCCCTTTAGAGTTTTTGACTGTAAAAGTAAGAAGAGAGGAGTTTTAAAGTTTCTCTATCGTACGCAAAAGATCACGTGCCTGTTATTGTAATTAGGGCAAAAAGTGCCTGCCAAAAGTCGACTAAGGTTAGTGTGACACCGAAAACCTCTGCTGTGGGTTTAGCTTTCTACGATATTTCAAGAAGAAATCAGCTCTTTTAGAGTCTTTTTGGTTCCTGAAACAGGCGACAATTTGCTACTAAAAAAAGTTACTCACCACTTGCGCTAGATAAATTTTAATTTTATAAAATGATCAACTTTTAACTACGTCACAATTTAAATCACAAATACAGTACCTGTAGCAAACCCGAATTTCACGTATTCTTGTGTCAAGCTATTCATTTTTTTATAATGTTTAAAAATTCATTCGCATCTCTTTCTCTTTGTGCTTTGTGTCTTCTTTGCAATGACTTGAATTTTTAAAACATCTTCCCATAGGAAATATAAATAAAATAAAACTGATCGGCTTTAAAATGAATTCTTATCTTTCCGAATGCTTCTAGAAACGAAAATAAACATATTTCGATTATAAAATACCAGAGTTATCATATAAATCGTAATTATTTCTATCACGTAGATTTTCTTCGTATCAAAGTCAAATTCTCATAAGCATTTACTTTGTCAATACAAATAATGCCGACATCAATAAGGAGATATTAGTACGTCAAAAGTGTACGGTTCACCGAACATTGATCCTAACCAGCTGGAAACCATCTCAATTGTTCATGTTAATACTTTGTGTGATGAAAAAAAGGTGCAGAACTCGTTTCCATCTAGTACGTACTGCATGAATTCCTTATAAGAACGTTTACAATTGTAAGCTGTTTTTAAATCTAAATTCGGTATGTTAATTTTAATTTTACCTAATTTTTTGTTTAATATATACATTTTATGATTATCAGTGTCCAGTAGTAAATGAGTAAATAACTCGGTAAACATATTAATCGAAACAGAAGTTTTGAACTTTACAAATTAACAACTACCTACATTTTCAACCAACAGTTGTACAAACAAATTAGTGAGGTTATGTCAACTGAGTAAATATGTTTGCGTTATATTTTTTGTTTGGATCATTAAATAAAAAACAGTTGTACTAAACAGATTCGCATTATATTAAGATTTTTTTGTTTTTTATTTTTAAATATTTCGCAGTCGAATAATCAACTGTTTTTTGTCATAAACGGAAGAATTGCAAAAAATCTCACTTTAGGTTAGGTCATCACGTACTTGATCAATTGCCTGCATTCATTCGAACCATTCAAAAGCATGCATTACATCATTACACCGCATTCAGTTTAACAGATTTTTTTCCTCTCTCTAGAAGCCTTCGATTTTTTTGCCTTCCGTCTAGAATTTCCTTTGAGTACTATTAATTTATCCTTGCATTATCGAATAAAGTGACTTTTAATGGAACTATTAAAAGAACGAATCTTTTAATGATCTCCTCATTAGAACTGTTCGTTATAAATGTTCTCCCTCTTTCTCTAATGAAATTATATACCTAAAAGTCTTCCTCCTCCCGAGTTATTAATAAAACCCTGATAATAATTTTGAAACCCCGACCTAATTTATTTTAAGGATTTTAATGACGCTTCACGCTTTATTATGTACGTTACGTGGTAGATGATACTTGCTCGGCCAGATTTTGCCTTCCCGGAAGAGGGAAATTGAACGTTTTACATTTCTTGGAGTTTATTTGGTTGATTAGCTTTATTACTAATTGAAGGAGGCGAATTTAACGGGAGAAATCAGCAATAAGGTAACAAAATGTTGCACAAGCTGTTATTAGGACATGTATTTGTCCTTTAAAAGTAGAAAAATTTCAAATGCAAAATTAAGATAAATCTAGAGCTTTTAGAAAGGTTGTTTGTCGATTTGTTCTATCTAGTGTGGATAATAAGAGATATTTAGGATTTGCAATGTAAATAACAAAAACTTGAATGAAACTGCAATCTTTAAGTGTGAGTTTTATTTAATTTGCTGTTTAATAATGAAAGGTCATCTAGATAAGCAACTACGGTGATTAACAAATAACGATTCTTTAAACCAGTGTATCTAACTTGAACTACTGAAGTACAAACATGGCTCAGATGATAGGACCATGACCCTTTCTCCACTTCTCTAGGTTGACAACGGTATCTGCAACTATAGTTTATATGTGAATTTTGGTAACATTGAGCTAATTAGGCCATAATGAGGAAGTTGTCACATCTAATATACAGGATGTTTTTGAAATTGTGAGATATAGTTTCTCCAAACGCAGCTTGGCTCAGCTATTTCTCAGTGGGCCACTACTCTCAATAAACTGACATTGGAGTTCCAAGATTGGAAAAACGAATGATATTTAAAATTTGAATTATTATATCCTGAGAACAACCATATTTGGATACACTGTTTCAATGGTGACCTACAATTTTCGAAAACCACCGCTAATGATGATGTCAATAGCGCACTCGCGCTCAATATTGAGGATAGGGGCGCTGTCTCTAGGGACCACCGGCCCATTTACCCATCCACACTTGATCGAATTCTGATGGGAGGCACGATTGGATTTCTGAGAGATATCGAAATGCAACCAAGAGGTTTCGTTCTAGTTGGGAATATGTTCAGTGACCCAAACACTAATCCAGAGGAAGGAATTTCTTATCTTTCCAGGTCACTACAAAATGAGCAACATTTAACTGGAAAAAATTTGTTCTCGAAAGCGAGTCACTTTGCGAATTTGTAAATAAATAGGAGACCGTGCTACGTTTTCCACATCCAAAGTTTCCCGGTGAAAAACAAAAGAGCATCGCAGATTTTGGCCATTTTGGAAAAAATGGCAAAATAGACCAAACAACCAAAAGCCTTTAAACAAGATTGGTACATGTAGAGTTTTATCCTTTTTTCATTCTCATATCGGTTCAGCGTTCACGATGTTTATGGGTCGTATATGGCTGTGGCAGAATGACAGTTTGAGTATTGTAAACTCGGCTTGTAAAATCTTATTGACGCTTACTGTGCTTTAAGATTATGATTTTATGACAGTTTGACCTCACGCTGTTGTTTTTTTTGTAACTCTGTAAATATAAGGAAAACTTGATTTCTTTTTAACAAAACAAAACTTATCGCTACTAAACGTTTATGCAAAATTTTTGATCGTGCAACAGCGCGAAATGCAGCTAAAGGTACGACAATTTAAAAAAAAACACTTCCAACCTAGCAAAATGAAAGCATGGCCTGTTACGATCCAGAAACATCGTGAACGGAGTATAGTGAGAGGTGTCTTTTTGATTTTGATTTTAAAATTTGAACACAAGCAGAAAAACTGCGAGTGTTTTAACAGGCTTGAAGGTATTACGCAATATTGGGTGTCTACTGATTGGATTTGACCCCCTGAACACGAATGAAATGAAAAAGTTTCGAAAATTGATCGGCAAATGTTGCGTATCCAATAATTATCAACCTATCTGTGATAAATCACTGGTCGATTGTTTATTGTCGATTAAGGGCGAGTTGCATATCGGGCGGCCTATTGCAAATCAAAGATATAGAAATGAAGTATCTTTTGCAGTTACTTTCAATATTTTATCTCTAACTGTTTCGTCTGGAGGAACTAAAATGTGTTGAGAATTTTGAACATTTGAAAGCCGGGCTGTGGGGCCTTTCGGTATACACCTATATTGCACGTTACCTACGGCATTTATTTGCAAAACTGCCATCGCTTATGTTACCCCCATGGAGTTTGCTAAAAAATCGAATATTTAAAATCCTCGAAATGGAACAAAGATGGAAACAGAAAAATTAAAGTTGTTAGACAAAGAGGGGTTGGACTTTTCCTGTTTGATGATTCTGTTTTTTCCCCTAATGTTTTCTAAATCTTAGCAACGGATGAGATTTTGGTTTTTGAACAACTGGAAGATATTTAATGATCTGGGTACCGGGAACCTTCTTTTGTTTACTTTTAGTATCTTTTGGATCTTGGGAACGGGTCGTGGTATCGAAGTAGGACTTGGTTTGCTGGCACAAGGATCTAGTCATCAGCAAGCGTGTTTTGATTTTCTCCGACTTTCTTTTGTATCTTTGCAACGGAAAATCGCATCAAGACGGCATTTTGACTCATAATAAATAGCTTACCTCGAAGCATACCGGATCTGTTCAAAAAGTGTCGAGACTGATGAGGCGCAGGGTGGTCTCTTTGGGCAGGAACGTTGATGAGGGATTCCAGGTACACGACCCGGATCAGTTGCCTCTTTGCACAATGTAAATCGCGCCTAGAGTGAGCAGTTATTTCGTTGTGTCGTCAGGAATGATGATTGAACAGCGGTCTGCGATCAAGTTTTGCGTGAAACTGAATAAATCCGGTGCTATGATCCGTGAAGCCTACAGGGAGGATGCCATGTCAAAAATACGAGTTTTTGAGTGGCACAAAAAATTTAAGCTAAAATGAGGAAAATGTGACAAAAGTGAAAGAACTTTTGGACTCTAATCGACGTGTGAGTGTGAGAATGATCGCGGAAAAGTTTAATTTACAGAAATACAGTGTGTCAGACGATTTGCAGGTGAGGAAAGTGTGTGCCAAATTGATTCCAAAAGTTTTGTCCGGCACACCAGCGCCACTCCTCGCCCAAAAAAGGCCCGTATGAATAAATCAAAAGTGAAATCAACGCTAATCGTTGTGGTGGAAGTTGGTACCCGCCGGACAAACAGTGAACCGTCAATTTTACGTGGAAGTGCTCGAGCGGTTGAGGTTAAGGGTCCGTTGCGTCCGAAGGGAGATGGCCGATACCTGGATTCTCTATCACGACAATGCGCCGGGTCACACGTCACAAGGGAGTTTCTAGCGAAGCACAACATGGTAACGCTACCTCAGCCTCACTACAGTTCAGACCTGGCTCCGTCCGACTTCTTTCTCTTCCCTCGGATAAAAAAAGGCCTGAAAGGACACCATTATGGGACGGTGAAAGAGTGCAAGCGGAATTCTAACCCATATCTGCAATATATTTTTTTACATGAATGTAGTCCCGACAATTTTTGGACAGACCTTGTAAAACTGACATCGAGCCTGTTTTGTTTTCTCTCTGACAAATGTGGGATGATTCGAGAACGGGTGGTAGTACATTATTGGGGGTTTCTATCCCGAAAAGCGCAAAATCGAAACGTCGGAAGACTACCGAATGTCTTACGTCAACAAGGTTTGGCGATTTAAATTGGACAAGCGCGGTTGGCACACACAGTGTGTGGAGATATAAAGTAAATTGATGATGCAAGTACAAATAACCAATGGAATTAGATATTGTATGTAACATTTTTGCCAAACTACTTTCGAAATATTGTGGTTAATACATGGAATTAATTCTTAATGCTATAAATACCATAGAGTAATAATAATAAATACTAAAGGTTGACGTAATTATAGGACGTTTGAAGTCCACCAAGGAGGTGGATTTCCCATATGAAAATGAAATAATAAAGATATAAATGATTAATAATCTGTACTTAAAAAAGAAACGAGGAGGTGTATAGCGAAGGTTATGGAGTCCTTATCAATTATCAATTTTATTATTTATTTGTTTAATATCAGTAAAATAACGTCCTTGTCTATAAACAATTATAATTAATAATTATAGGTTATGCTACCACCTTGGCAACTAGAAGCAGTGGTATTTGACAATAGTTTTGTAAAGGTTGAAATTGAAATTATTTTCAAGCCAGATGTTTATTGGGCATGTTTTTATAAATAGAAGCATAATAATATTAATATTAAATTTTGAAGAAGAAATAATAATACAATCACGTGATTAGGTATGCTCATTGTTGTGAAACGAGTTTCAATCGATTTATCGTTCAGATTTCTCATTATAAGATGTGTTTATGTCATAATTGGAATTAGAAAAGTGGGTGTTTTTCTGTACAGGTAGGTGGTTATGCTAGCCGAGAGAGTGAGTCATGTTTATTTGAAAAGCAGCAGATTCATTCTCGTTTTGGTTGTTATTAAAAACTTTTAGATTTTGACCTCGAATCGAATTAACTACTTTTTGATTATAGATACACATTATTAGCATTATTTATTACTTACATATACACACCCTCTCGTTGGAAAATTTATTTCCAATTATTAATTAAATATTTACCAAAACAAAATTGAATTCCCAAGATATTGACTAAGCAAGTGTACACAATGATTTCAATGAAAATTTGGCAAAATTTCTTCATAAAACGTTTGATTAATTAATTAGTTGATGTGGGTAGTAGTTGGTTGTTTATTTTAATGTTCCCATGTTTTGTGTCTTCAATATTTAGACAGAAGCCAAATGATTAAATACGCTGGAATTGAGATTCACGGAATGCAAGAGTTCGGATCTATATGCGCATTTTTACATTTACTTTAAAGAAAAAAAAAACAATATACATTGATAGAAGATGACTAATACCACTAGTCTCCTTTATAATTTAGTGTCTTTATTTACAATTGAACGTATTTTTATATCATTTTAGTGTTGATAAGATTATCAAGTCGTTTTTAATTTTATTATCTAAATAAACAATTTATTCTTATTATTCCATTTTCCTCACGTAAAGTTTGATTAAATTTGTTAATTATAAAGTAATTGAACCTTTCAGGGGTAATCCCGTAACGGTGCTGGGCGTGACGTAACGTATAACGGTAAACAAAGCAAAGTGTATGACGTCACGCGCATTTATAAATAATTACAGTCTCGAAGCTTTGCAATTTAATTTTCATTTGGGTTTTATTGGGTAGGAGGATAGATAGAACTCTTGTAGTGAAAACTTCTCCGATTCAATTAGCTATCAACTACAAATATTGTGTTTTGCTTTAATGCATTTATTAATTAATAATTAAGTTTTAAGTAGGCTACGACGACTTTACTCTTTGTTCAAACTGAAATCTACATAAATCTCTTGAGAATATTTTGATTCTTTTTTTATTTCTTGTATGGATTAATTCTTAATTTATGCGCACATTCGGACAACTTTTGTTATTTTTCTAGAATTCTTTCTTGTGCGCAAGCTTCTGAAATTAAATACTACTTATGACCATTTATGAGAGACTATAAACTTTCACTGTCCAACCACGACAACTTTGATCTGGCTTGGACAAGTTTCTTTTATCCAGGATCACCTGAAGAATATGATTAAAGTAGTCTGCAGTTCAAGAATCCTAATGGTATATGCAACTTCAAATTTTGACTTGTTGCCGTTCCAGACATTGATCTAACTACTGATCAAGGTATTACTGAAACATTCTTGACTATCAGAAAATCAGAATTTTCTCAAGGGGGGCTTGTTGGTCTTCACACTTGCTTAGAGTTAGAAGAGTTGCTACAGTATTAAAGATGAATGACTTTTAAAATTCTG
>VTPC01008425.1:531-19658 GCA_011009095.1 Ignelater luminosus
TTTTTTTGCGTTCTTCCATTATCAAAACTATTTCTAAATATTTATTAATTCATAAGTTTATTCAATTGGTTTCAAAGAAATAGCTCAGTATGATAAAACAAACACATAACACTGAGCAAATGAAAAATACGTCTTACTGCGGCAAAGGTTAGCACACAAGCTTATTAGAAAGCGTTGCATCAAATAATATTTTTTGCGGGCTTAAAAGATATAATATTATAACGATTACCGGTGTATTGAAATTATTCATAACCCCGAACACATTCCTCAAGAGGCAAATTCTCCCCCATTCCATGTTCTCTATAACCCCTTTGTTGACTGGACTAAATGACTTCTTGTTTCCAAAAATCAAAAATAAAATGCGTGGCGATGGTTTTTCATTGCCTGCAGAGGCCGTGGATGCATTTAAATCACTTGTTTAGGATAGGTATTTCGTTCAAAGTGGAGAAAATGTTTCGAAGATTAGTTTCATCGAATGCAAAAGCGTATGGATGTTAAAGGGAAATATTTTGAGAACAATAAAACGATTTACATAACGTAATGTGTGTTTTTTTTACTTTTACGGGAATTTTAGCAGTGGCCCTCGTATATTATAGATTTGAGTGTGATTATAGACAGTCGATTATCGTAGTCTCTGCATATTAATGAGTAATTACACAAAGCTAATAAAGCTCCCAATTTATAATAATTATTAGTTAATCTGCTTTTTTTAATGATATTAAAGTTTTGATTATTTTATTTATCTATTCACTTATTTGTACTTTATTAGAATATTGCTTCACGATCTTGTCTCCATATTTTACAACACAGAATTGAGAAAACCTAATAAAGAATTATTAAATAACTATTTTATAAGTAAATTTGAAATTCAAAACGACCTAAATTAACATATTAAATCATTTTGGATTGTTTCCACTTTAAATTCGTTGAACGCTCTCTGATTCTTTATTTTTATTTGAAATTATTAAGCGTTTCTACTGCAGATTACTCTGAAATTTTAAATGCTTTTCCTATATATGTTCGTGGAATTCATCTTACTCATCTCTCCTCAAGAATTTCTACTTGCGTTTCTGTGGTGTAACCTCTTTGCTGAATGTTATTGGTCGAAAAGAAAACTTCATGTTAATAAATCTATTATTTTTATAGTAGTATGTAATACACTGCATGTAAACGCAACCGGTTTTCCCGTCATTTGTTTAGGAAAATCCCAATGTTTGTTGCTGCCTTTGAAATTACAGAACTGATGAAGAAATGCGTCGGCTATTAATGTTTTAGTTACAGTATAGGTTAGATCTGCTTCGGTTAGTAATTTAAAGGTTTCCGACATTTGTATACATATATTTTCAAGTAAGTGAACATCTTTATAAGGCTTTACTAACACTAAACAGTTTTGCACTGATAACTTTTTTTACTTAATTTTGTTTTATTTATCATTTATTATAAGTAAAACTAAGGATAAGACGATTCAATCATGCCAGATTAAGAAGTAAAAATCATCCCGTTTATTTTTTATTTTATTGGTACTGATGGAGGTACAAGCTGTATAATAAAGACAGAAAATTTTTATCGTTTAACGTTTCCAAAATCATTGTCCAGGTATAAAATTTAATTGTACATATAAATGCCACAGGTTGCTTTCAAAATAATTATAAGGTCATGCGTATAAATGTGCCATTATTATTATTATGAGTACGATGTATTGGTGGTGTAGCACGTTTCGAAATCAATTTAACAATAAAATTGGAATGAATATTGCAGATTCTGGCAACCACTTAATTATTATTTCAATTTTATGTACTTCTTGGAAATGCATATTAGACACCTCACACTGCTTTAGCCTGCCACTGTGTATTGTATTATTCAAGATACTTTTTATGTATATCTACCAATCCTTATTAATTACACCACTTGGATGCAAAAATGCATTTCGGCATCCTAAATTAATTTCAATGCCATTCTCAGTTTGTTAAAATCTCTAAATTACATTTTATCATAAAAATGCTTAGGTTATATAGCGTGTTTCACGACCAATTAGCCAAACTTCACATACGAATAGAGAGATAACAAACAAATCTAATATCTAGATTTCAGCTTTTTTGTAAAACAATAGTTTCAGAAAAAAATTGAGAAAAAAGTACAATTTGAAGATGACGAATTTCCAAAAAAAACAACGCGTTGATGTTTAATAAAAAATTCAAAAGTTATCATAATAAATTAACAAAAATCAAAAAAACGAAGGTTTTGATCCGTATGAAAACCATAGATACAAAGACATGCTCTAAAACAAAATTTTTACAGTTATGCAGTGATATCATGTTGTTCGGGGTAGACTTTAGTTTGTTATTGTAATCAGGCTCGTAGCCAGAGCCATATACCATGGAGGGGGGCAAATAATAACTTAGGGGGGACAAGTTACATTTTCTTGGGCATTTTTTTACTTAATAATAACAGTGATAATATCTATAAGTCGATCATTATAATAATATTAAAAAACTCATTTTAAAATATAAAACATAATTTTAATATTTGAATTTTTTAACAAAAAACAAAAAGAAGAGTAAAGAGTAACTTTACGAGATTGTTTATTAAATTCGCTTAAAAGCATATCGTCCCATAAGTTTAGCGTTCTTTTTTATTCAAACGCAAGTAACGTCAAACAGTTTTCTCTCTTGTGGGAATTGTAATTCCAAGTTCGCTCAGAACTCCAAAGTTTTCATAATTAAGTTCATTAATGCGGAAAATAGCAATAAGTAGATCATTAATGTTTTGAAACCTTCTTTTCATTACTTCTACCATCAAATCAATAGTTTCGTAAAACAAACGTTTGAAAGTGGTATCACCATTAGAAATGCTAAATACTGCAGAGGATTCAGTGAATACATAGTCTTCCCGATTTTGTGGATTCCGTTTATTCCTTTTGGGCAGTTCTGAAGCTTCTTCTTCGTCCTCTCGCAATAAGCCCTTAGTTTGTTTTAATACATTTAAAAAATCTGATTCAGTTCAACATTATTCCAAACTTGCAATAACGGAATGCACAACTGGAATGGGTGTTTCCAAACCAGTTTCTCTACTTTGCAAAATTTCGTGAGCGGACTCAACAAATCTCAAAATTTTCAACGTGATGCATAAAGAAAATCGAAATTCTTTAGATCTCATAACCGACAGTAATCCCGAGCACTGAACAATCTCGTTTCCATCAAAATCCTTGACCATTAGTTTTGTTAAAGTATTCATCATGCAGGAATAATTCTTGTAAATAATTTCGGTTACTTTTAAGTGCCTGGTTTATCTCTGTTCTAATAATTTCACCGTTGAATTACCTTCGTAAAGAGCTTGAATTTTAAAAGTCTCAAACGTTTTATGGATAACTCTACATAGATCAAAGTAATGATTAATTTCTGTAATTTCCGAAACAGTTTTGACAATAACCAAGTATAACTGATGGTTATAGCAGTGAAAATATGGAGTAAGGCGATTAAGTTTTGCTCGAATTACAGACTGAACACCACCTTTAACCCCACTTATGACGCTGACGCCCTCATAACAGTGACTCGTGGTTTTCTATTCTTTAAAAGGCTGTTTGTCGTTTTACGACAGTTACATGTACTCGCAGACAAAGCTGTCTTGAACACTTACAAACTTTTATCGCAAGATAAAAAAGTTAATGGGTGTTCCCTTCTTTTTGAATGACACTGTATACACTGAGGACCAAATATAAATGATGAATTAATTTTCTACGTTAATAAGCATGTAAACGAAAAATCCTGAAACACGTCAATTTTAAATTTAAAATGACATTTTCTGATCCTAAAAAATTGCCCCAGCCCATTCTATTGAAATTGTATGAAGGGTCATGTGACACCTCGTTTCAAAGAGCATTTAATTACTTATTTAGCAATGTAAATTTTTTTGATTTCGTTCATTCATTTACAAGAAAATTCGATTTCAAATTTTAGAACGTGTTTACTAAGAATGAACTTGAACCGTAACAAAATACACTTTCGATTTCAGATAACCACAGAAAAAATAATTAAGTGGTGTCGTATCAGGGGAACGGGCTGGCCATTCCATTGTACCACGTCTACCAATCCACCTGCTTGGAAACACTTCATTGATATATGCTACAGTCCGTTTAATTATAACTGCACATTACATTAGACGTGGTACAATAGAATGACCAGCCTGTTTTTCTGACATGACAGCACTTGATTACTTTCCTCGGAGTTATCTGAAATCAACAGTGCATTTTTTTACCTAAGTAACAGTAAGTAATAATAATGGCTTTACTTTTCGTTGTTGCTTTGAGAACACTCCGGTGCATTTGGTTTTGTAGGATAAAATGTTTTACCAACCAATATATCGTAACACTCAATCTGGGCAAACCGTATGGGTTTTACCAACGTACCCGAGCTAGGCGCATGAGTGTTTCTTGGGTCACGCTCACAAAACAACAACATTTGTAATGTTTGGTCTTTCATGCTCTACGTCCTATCACGCGCGCCCCTAAAAAGTCAAAGTTTGAGATAACTCACGTTCACGTAGGTCACACTGTTACTCGTACATGACGCATCAAAATCATTACTGTTTCTAGTTTCAATGTCAGTTTTTAAGTACATATAGAAAATTACTACCTCTCGCATTTAAGGTTATCAAGCATAGAGTTTTTTTTCATGTACGTGTTACGTATAATAAATTATTCTCGTGAGAAACATGAATTCTAAAGTTCTGAGTGCCTAATAAAAGAATACATTATCTGCGACAGTGGAGCCTAGAAGTATACTTATACGGCATATTTTCTGCAATTAAGTAGGAACAATTACGAGGGTAATATCAAGATCACGTTGCTTTCCCACCCAACGAATCAATGGCTCACTTGGAAAACAGTTACATTATTTTAACAGATGCCCTTCCGCTTGTCAAGTTTAAATGTAACTGGCATGTAGACAAGTAGGGTTTACAAAAATGCAGCTTAATTCGCAAATCAGGATGAAGATAACAATGTTATGCTAAAAGTTGGTTTTAGGTTTTATAAAAAAAGGTTTTCTGTAAGGAAGTGGTTTATGACATTGAGATAGGATTAACTTTGTGTTCTGAATGTACATAGCTTTAAAAATCGACAAAATTGTAATGTTTTATTTGTGTACTTTTGTCTCAGAAATGTATGTTCCCATCTTTAGATCAACGCCGATGAAGTTATCAACTGAAAAAAATAGTATATTTAAGTATGTCACGTGTTATTGCAAAAACTATGCTTGAAGATCATTCCAAAATCTTCACATTTGTGGATCTTGTTACCTACCGTTTTGCAACTTGTAATATTTATTTTTTACAGAGCAATATGTTGACCGTTTCACACTGCTTCCGTTGCGTTGACCTAAAGCAGGGATTTTTGACATATACTATTATATCTTTGGTACGTAAAAAAAAGTTTACTAAAATGCAGTACTTTTCATAAGCTAGCATGCAACTTCGCACGTGATTGTAAGTCAGACGAAGGTTATTCCAAGAATAAATATTTGAAAGCCTCTAATAAAGTTTTCCCAGTATTTTAGATGTGTGACATCTATTGCAGAAACATCATATTATTTGATGCTTCACGTATGTATGTACCTTCATAAAAGGTATTCTATAAGTTTGAATACACCGGATTGGGTGTCAAATAAATCTGAGACAACCAATATTCCAGAATGCAAATGTGGTTTTAAAAATCAAATTATACTTGAGGCAAGTTTTTTTAGTGATCACCCATTACTAGAAATCCGCTTTCAAGATTTGTCTCAGATTCCTTTGAAGTCCACCACCTTACAGAGTTTAGTAGCGCATTCTGTTTCAAGTAACTTTTATTTTTATGCTGACCTATGCTACGTACTGCATTATATCATTTCGAGGTGGCATTACATTGATATTTTAATTAGTGAGATTAATCTTAACCTTGTTTGTAGATACACAGAATATTTCTCGTTTGCACTATTTGTTATGTTACGATATCGCTGTTTTCGATACTTCGTTATCAACAACAACAAGAGGGTTTTGTGATTTTAGCAATAGTTGGTAGTTTACTACTATGGTGTGTTCTAACGCTTATGTTTCTTGGCATTGCCATCAAAGGAATGATGCAGGTAAACTTGATACATCAAATCCAGCTTTCTAGAAGGAAATAACCATTTTAATATTTTAGGGAAGATCCAGTTTGCTGAAGCCATATTTTGCTGTAGTAATTATAGAAACAATAGCACGCGCAATTGTTTTATTACTATCGTTTGTGTATTTTACGGGATTTTTCAATTGTATTATATTGATAATTTTAATCTGTAAGTATAGATTTTATGTAACAATGAGTGTAAATTATATTTTAATACTATAGGTCATTCCATGTCAATTTAAACCAGAGCATTTTCAAGTACGAGATGTAGGCTACCGGTTTCACCTTGCTTGTAATAAGTCCAGATATCTCTTTCTGTTGCAATAATTTACCAAGTAACGAACGACTATCCATTCTAGCAATGTATTAATAAAATAAGAAATTGATTAATGCTAGAACAGATATAAATATTGTGAAAAGTTTATTCATTGCAGTGCACGGATGTTTTCTTTCTTATTTTTTTAATTTGCAAATACCTCAGTATAGTGCCTTGCCTGATATAGAGTGACAGCCCTGATTTCGTTATTGGCCCTTCCCAACTAAAATGTTGAAGTTTGTCAATTTCGCTGCTGCGGTTCGATGGTATTGAATAACAACTACCCACAAGGTGATTCTAACCGTAGGGTCGATGATGTTGGGTCTCGGTTTTACGGTATGCCAGCAAACGCTAATAACGAAGGCCAGCAGCAGTTCAGTAAAGCCATCGCTTTATCAACATCTAACCGACTACTGTGCAATGTTTAGTTGCATTCTTTCAGTAATTAAATTTTCCGGCTACATTCAACTTAATTACTAGTACAGTGAAACATTTATGAGTTCATGGTGAACCGTAATCATTTAAATTCGACATACCATACTTTTTAAACTCTCGGGAAATAGATTTTAAATTTAATCTGTGTACTAAAAATGTTAATTATAAAGTTTCTTTACCTTAAATGTATTAGCAATAATTATTGATTACGGTGTATAAACAAAGTGATTTTTTCTTGTTCTCGTTAAGGTTTATTTGGCGTGGAATAAATATGGCCCGTATAGCGTAGTTCATAGGGTAATAATTCAGTTTAGTAATAATTTATTTCTTTTGTAGGCTTTGACGTGTACCACTGGATATGTTTGTATAGTCTTTTTGTGAAGATGAGGGCATATGAAAGGTGTCCTACTGTAGCAGTTTATCAGAATTCTCGGCCACCTATGTAAATATTGTTGAGTGTATAGTATGTAGAAGACTACGTGATGCTTTGTTGCGTTGTTACATAAAAAAAACATGAATCCTATAAATGAGCTAACTCGTAAACGAATATTTGGAACAATATAAGAGCTAAATGCAAAATTACTTAGCACTGAATATAAAATGTAAACTTCAAAATTTCTAAAATGTCTGAATCAATAGCAAAAGATAGAGGCACAGACAATCTAGTGTATGAGACCTAATTTTATAATTCGAGTCTTTGAATTATTTCAGGGCAAAAGATTTTAAAAGTTCCTAACGTATTTAAGTTTTTTTTTTGTATTAGCTCTGAAAGAAAAAATAATTCCATTTTCAAAAAAGTTCATATTTATGTAATTGATATGATCGTAATGCTTCAAATGAATAAGTAATCTGACTGAAAACTTTCGACGCAACAAACTTACACACTAGTCACTAAAAAAACATATGTAGGCAAAAACATTATTATTATTATTATTATTATTATTATCAGTTACGAATGTTACACTAAGAAAGAACCTTTTGGCTGTAACATTTTATGTAAACAATAAACAAATTACAAGCGCGAAAAAACGTCAGATAAGCATTAAAGAGCACAAAAACATAAAAAAGCTTTAAAAAGAAAAATCGTAAAAAAAGCACAAAAAGATTTTTTATGATTTGACTCTAGTCTTTGTAATTCGGGTACATTTGAAGTCATATTGGCTGTGATATTAAAAATTACGTATAGCAATAATGCTTAGAATCCGAGCACTAACTTTTATTGTTCTTATTACTATTCTAGGCCACCCATGTATCAACCCAGTGGGGGAAATAGGTATCCAGGACCTCCCCAGCAAAATTTCTATACGGTCCCTTCCAACGCAATAGGTACACAAGGGAGTCCCGCGCAGGTTTAATGTTGTAGCCACTTTCTCGTCCTTAAAGGGTAAAGAAGTTGTTTATGCCTTTGAGCAGCTGCCTCTCTTATCTACGGAAACAAATGAATAAGAGAATACCCAGTGAAGATCAGTAGGTTGTAATCAACAACCATGTTGTATTTATTAGTAGTAAAAATTGTAATTTTTACAAACTAGAAATGTATAGAAGTATACTACACAACAAATAAACTTATTTAGATCAAATACTTACAGCCTAACATAATATTACTTTATTATTAAGATTTGTATTTAATAAAAGACATTAAAATGGTAAGGTAAGTGTATTTAATGCAAATCCAAATGAAAAGAAATGTGGGTATCAAATCATAAGGAAAATAAAATAATATTAACCCAGTCACTTTATACAAAAAGGCCGAGCCCGAGCAATCCCTTAAAAGTCCATAAAGCCAACTAGACTGCTACAGAAGTTACAGAAGGTCAAAGGTCACGAAAATCAGTTTTTCTCAAATATCTCGTAAACTATTGGTTTTGCGTTAATTTTGGTCATTATAAAATTTGTTCATGAGCTACATTTACACAACAAAAGTCCTATACAAAGTTTACGTAGAACCAATAGTTTTTGAGATATAGAGCTGAGAAGTTTCGGAGCAAAGCGCATACTCCACTATACCATACGTATAGTGATGTATACAGATAATAAGACGTATTTATACATAAAAACATCGTTAATGCGTATATATACCTGCATAGTTTTTGTCTGACTTGTCCTTGGAAAGTACCCCTCTTCATAATAATAATGGTAAAGGCCTTGAGTAGCAGCTTTCTTACATTCCAATGTAGGCTCTTGGTCACTCTATAACTGAAAATATTGGATGGCGTATCTTGTACGTTTGAAATTCAGTTTAACGCTACACTCTGTAGAGTTCGGACACTTTATTCATCTCAAAATATTTTGTAATTCATTATAATGGCAGACAACACTCGTTTTCTCTATAATGAAACTTTGGCAAATGGCTCGACTGCGACTGCTGTTCGCGGTTTAGGCTCTCAGAAATGTGAGTGTTGAAGAGGTGACGTTCATATCAATTATATGTACAAATTCAACATTGAAGCATGTGTATAAAAAACTTCGTATGAGTGAATCGCCATCAACGTCTCAGTGCTCTCCTCGTAAACATAGATCAACCGCTTTTGACTTCCATACATTGTATATTTTTTGTGGCGAACCAGGCAGTGAAAAAGAAAAACAGAAAAAGGCGTTTAATGAACATCGACGATTCATTAGACATGTAACTACGTTGTCATTTAAGGATACTGTATTACGAGCAGCAGATGCACGTAATGATAGTTATGGAAGAATGTAAAAAATCGTATCAACTTTGAATTTCATATAGTTGCAGCTAATGCTAAGTACCATAATACATATTTCTATGACTTTCTTTTGCCAACTTCTAATAAGAAGAAAGGTCGTCTTGAAAATGCGGATATTGTGGATGCGATGAACGGAAACTTTTATTATATAGAAAATAATGAAGATCACCAGTTCACTTTAACAGAGCTGAAAGATCAAATGTTTACGAAGAGAACACTGAGACGTTGATGGCGATTCACTCACACGACGTGTAGTGTTATTTTAAAATTCGCACTAAATCCGCCCCTGTCTTTCAATTTCGTTCAGATACTTGTTTTCTTGACGCGCAATATTTAAATTGTTTCATTAAACGAATGTTTGTTATAATGTTATTTTAAAGAATTAATGTTTTTATGGTCTCGACATCTAGACTCCAGTAGACGTGTCTTTCGTTGATTTCCAATATCAGATTCCCAGAATCATTAGTTGCAAT
The DNA here is from genome assembly GCA_011009095.1 of Ignelater luminosus. NCBI lineage: Eukaryota > Metazoa > Arthropoda > Insecta > Coleoptera > Elateridae > Ignelater > Ignelater luminosus. The sequence continues at coordinate 10,606 of VTPC01008425.1, forward strand.
ACTGCAGTCACGCAGTCTCGGGGAAGTCAAATTTAAACTAGCGAATCTACAAGTAAAATTTTCCATTGTCGCATAAACAGTATTAATGTCTTAATCTGTTAGGGTGTATACCCGACTTTTTAACCCCACGCAGAGGTTAGGCAGTACGATAAGAGCTGCGTACTCGAACCAACGTGTGGTAATTTTCGACGTTTACCTCTACATCCCCTAATTGGATTCAAACCAAATTAAGTGAAGCGATCTTCTTAGAAAAGAGATCTGACTGGAGAAATCGTAATTTCTTCGTGTCAGAGACGCGCAATAGTCGCGGAAGAAAGTGGTTTGTTTGCCAACAGCAATGCTTATAAATTTCGTTATCGTGGGGAATGGATAACCCAAATATAATTACGTTGGTGTCCTCCAGGAAGCAGAAATTGTAGAGGGTAGGAACGCAACCATTTTCGCCCCGTTGGTGTAGCACCTGTGTGTTTTACATCTTGGAAGCTCCGTGATCCGAATGAACTAAGTAAACTTAAAGAGCGTTTGAGACTCAAAGTGGTTTTAGTTATTTTTTTTAAAGGTTGTGTATAAACACTTGGATGTTGTTCTTGTATTTTTCTGGTTATTGTTAACAACAGTGATTGTTCGTTGAAACCTAAGTTCCCTTGAACATTGGTGAACGTGAAATTTTGCGTCGAATACTACGTGGATTAGCTGCTATCGTGGAAATCAGAGACCTACATATATCACCTGGAAGGAAGATTGCCGTTATAGTAAGAAAGACCTGTTTTGTTTTGTTATTTGAGTTTTGATGATTGTTTCATTTGATAAAAGACTAGGAGAACATGGAATTTGTGAAATATTCCATACGAAAACCTTGCTTAGGCAAGATTAGTTTCGCTTTTCTCATTAAATTATAATATTCACGATCAATATTCTTAACTAATTTGTAACAGGAACGTTCCCAGATAATTTTAGCTGGTGTTGGTTAAATTATTGCAACATAAATAATAACTTTTGACTATTGTTTTTTTTTGTTATTAGATATAAAGTTTATTTGTTGCTATTTCAAAATTTTCGTTTTGTTTATTGTAATAACCTGTTTTTTTTTACTTTTATTTTCTTATTTGTGTATCAACTTTGTTCTCCAGCGAAGAAATTAATTCATACCCTTTATTGATATTCTTTTGTAGTGTTATTTGTAACGGGAAAATGCTCAAAAGTATGCACAAGTCCCGTCCAAACCAAAGGTAGATGTTAAATCCCGTAGCTCATGCCGCAGATGGGGTGGATTCTCAAACAAACTTGGCTAATCTCTCACAAAGAGAATCTCACCGTTTTCCAAAACTCTTATTAAACTAATAGACGGTCGTAAAAGAGGGCGCAAGCAGTCGTAGATCGAAGGGTTCTGATGGTCGGTCACGTGACTACTCGTGAATCCGACACCCTGTATATAGGCTTCTTGCGAAACCTCACCCTGTGTGTAACTTACCTCGTGGAAGCTTTATTAAAACTCGCTTTAACGTTTCACCAATGAGACTCAATACACAAAATAAACACTGTATAAGCACTTGATTTGTCTTGATCAATTTTGACAAAGAAGTCCTCTGAAGACTTCCTTCTTTTTCAAAACAAAAGATCCAAGAAAGAAATACCAGATTGATATTTACTTCTCTCTTGAACAAAGGTATCTAGTCTATAAATGAAATTTGGACTAAGCACCACCATGCTTTTTAATAGCCAAACGAACAAAGTAACGAAATTAACGCTGCTTATCTGGACCAGAGACCCACTTACAAAAAAACACAAAACGTAAATAATCGACCTTCCTTATATTTATTAAAACAATAATAAAAATGGATTAAACACACACAAACAAGAATATAAAAATAACAAAATAACACTACAAAAGAATATCAATAAAAGGTATGAATTAATATCGTCACTGGAGAACAAGGTTGATACACAAATAAGAAAATAAAAGTAAAAAAAACAACAAGTTATTACAATTTCTACTAGACAGCGGAACTTCTCTTGCTATCATAAAAATACACGAATTAAATACTAGTTCCGCTATTAATTACGATGAACAAACAAACCTCAAAGGTATCAGCGTTACTCCCGTAACTACAATTGGTAGAATTAAATTACCTTTGATACACCATGACAAAACCGTATTAGTTCTTTTTCATCTTATTAATTTAAATAATAATATACCTTACTCTGGTATCTTATAGGTAATGATTTCTTAAGTAAGTACGACGCTACCATTTATAAGATGAAAATACTGCGCATCTTAGGTGTCGATCTTCCTATAAATGACGAAAAAGTTACATTCTTTATTTCAGCTCAAACCGAAATGGTGATTCCTCTAAACGTTGTTAACCCCGAGATAAGGGAAGGTTTAATACCTCAATGTAAAACACCAGAAGGCGTTTACCTTTTCAACTCTATCACTCGTGTTCATTCTAATAATGTCTGTTTAGCACCAATTTCTAATACAACCAATCGTTTTTTCACTTATAATATTTCTAAACTACAACTTGAACCTGTGGATCTTAATTCGACACAACCTTCTAACGCGACACAGCCAAGTTACAACACAAATTTAAGCGCAGCTAAAAGAGTTAATTTAGTACTGCACAATCTTAGAACAGAACACTTAAATGAGGAAGAAGACTAGTATAAGTTTTTGATCTTCTTCTTTGTGGGTAGTACCAAAGAAATTAGACGAGCTACCAAAATTTCTTTTCGCTATTTTTCTTCCAGGTCACACTGCAAAAACTGTATCGGATGGATTTATTAAAGTCATTTCAATTTTTGGAACTCCTATTTCAAGCCTTACAGATCAGGGATCTGAATTTATGTCTTTATTCGCAGAGCTTAACAAATCTCTTAAAATCAAACATCTACAAACTACTCCTTATCTTCTTCAAACCAACGGTTCATTAGAAAGATCACACTCCGTCATTAAAGAGTATTTACGACATGGGACAAATTTCTGTCTACCCGTACTCTAGCTTATAATTCTTGTATCCATTCTTCAATTATTTTTCGGATCCGAGATGCTACTACCAAGTAGTTTAAAACATAATGCACAATTTCGTTATAATTACGACGACTATCTCAACAACCTAATATTACGTTTACAAAATTCTTTTAGGATAGCTAAAAAAATCTTATCAAGTCTAAAGAAAATTTAGCAAAAATTTTACAATACGAAATTAAACGTATCAAATTTTCAAATAGGCGATTTAGTGTTACTGAAAAATGACCAAGCAATATTAGACCAAAATAAAAAACTTTCACCCACTTACACTGGTCCGCATAAATTAATTAACCTAACTAACACGAATGCCATTCTAAAAATTAAAAACAAAAACGTTACAGTACATCTAAACACACTCAAACCTTTTTCAGGTTAACCGTGTTAATTACAGACACCTCATCATCCATACTATTTCAAATATTAATTTGACAGTTTTTTCTTTACAAAATTATACCAAAACACTTAATGAAAACGCAGAAAAGTTAAACAAACTCTCCTTTAAAATTACACGAAACAAAGTAAAAATAGAGATTTTTCAACTGTTTTATAAATTAAGCAATCAATTACAAATTTTGACTGAAGCATCAGAAAATCAATTAGAAACAATCATAAACAGGATAATATTTGCTAAACAACAAGGTTGTGCTATACAATTAAAGTTACATAACAAAACATTAAAATTTCCCTCTACGCGTTGTTACTATTAAAATCGTTATATATGTATTAAAAACTGGAATTTGCCAAGGTTCGGTAAGACTTTTCTTAAATTCCAGTTTTTTAATACATAAATACCGATAATCACGAAAGTATAGCTTTCTTGAGAGATCGCGAAATTTATTCGAAAACTTCAAATTGCTGTAACTTTTGACCTGTAGAGGAGAAATTAGTAATTATTAGATATTTCTCAGGGGATTTAATGCTCTACAGCTTCCTGTCTGACAACGTTTCTGTAAAACATGAGGCTGAGTAGTTAGAAGGACAAGTTTGACGAAAAATGTTAGGCAAAAAATGTTTTTGGAAAATTATCGATCTTCGCTGGCGAATATCTCGGAAACTATAATACATAGAAAGAAAATAAATATCAGACATTCTTGTAAGAAATCTAATTATCTTTTATTTTGTAAGCAGTACCGTTTACCGTACGACGCTCCGTTTCTGAATTATAAGCGAAAAACCGAAAACAGGAACCTTTCCACCCTCCTCCCCCGCGAAACGACAGGACAAGGGGCGGGGACTTTTAGTACCTTTGCCTCCTAACTTGTTAAGGATTGCAATCTCCAGACGCTGGCATTATAAAGTACAAGTGGACCACCAAATTCCAATGTCCAACGTGTACTGCACCCGCCGTCTTTAATCAACCCCGGCGGGAATATAAAAACGAATGCCGCCCTGTGAAGGACAATCAGTTATTACCAGTCTTTCGAGCAACATTTATGTATTCATTATTTGTTATCTTTCATTCTCACAAATGTATATTCAGGAAAATAAATAATATAATCATTGTGTTAGAAATTGTTTTAATGCTCACGTGACAAACTACCTTGAACGCATTCCTCAAGAAAGAAATTCTGCCCCATTCCATGTCCTCTATAACCCTTTCGTTAACTGGTCTAAATAACTTCCTGTTGTTTCGAAAAATCAATACCGTTGAAGCATTTAATCACTTGTTTCGGAGGTATCTCGTTCAGAGTGGAGAAAATGTTTCGAAGATTGGTTTCATCGAATGCAAAAGTGTACAGATGTTAAAGGCGAATATGTTGAAAACAATAAAACGATTATCATCACGTAATGTGTGTTTTGTTTTACCCTTTCCGCTAATTCTAGTAGTGCCCCTCGTATATTACAGAGTTGAGTGTGGTTCTTGACACCCGTTACCGTACTCTTTGCATATTAATGAGTTATTAGGTGTGCAAAGCTAATAAAGCTGGAAATTTGTAGTAATTATTAGTTAATCTGCTTCTTTTAATGTTATTAGAGTTTTGATTATTTTATTTATCTATTCAATTATTTGTACTTTGTTAGAGTATTGCACCACGATTTATAGTCTCCATATTTTACAACACAGAATTGAGAAAATCTAATAAAGATTTATTAAACAACTATTTTATAAAGAAATTTAAAATTCAAGACGACTTAAATTAACATAATAAATCATTTTACTTCAACTTTAATTTCATTAAATGCTCTTTGATTTGTTCGGGTGTATCACGTCCCTCCTTAAGAACTATTGCTCTGATCTAAGTATGCTTTTCGCCACAGGCAATGGGATTTCTGTGCTATAACCTTGAACATTTTTAGAAATAGTTTACGAAAGCGTCTTCTTTGAACGTTCGTATGCCTTTCTTGAATGTTATTGGCCGAAAAGGAAACTTCCCGTTAATACATCTTTTATTCTTATTATTCTTATAGTAGTATGTAATACAGGCATACAAACATGCAAAGGTTTTTCCCGTCATTTGTTTAGGAAAATCCGTCAAAAATATTTATGGCAACATTGCGATTTTTAGTTGCTGCCCTTGGAAATTACAGAACTGATGAGCAAATGGGTCGGCTATTGATGTTTTAGTTACAGTATAGGTTAGATCTGCTTCGGTTAGTAATTTAAAGGTTTCCGACATTTGTATACATATATTTTCAAGTAAGTAGACATCTTTATAAGGCTTTACTAACACTAAACAGCAAAGTTTTGCAGTGATAACATTTTACATAATTTTGTTTTATCATGTAGTATAAGTAAAACTAAGAATAAGACGTTTCCATCATGCCAGATTAAGAAAGTAAAAACCACCCTGTTTATTTTTTATTTTATTGGTACTGATGGTACAAGCTGTATAATAAAGACAAGAAAATTTTTATCGTTTAACGTTTCCGAAATCACTGTCCAGCTATTAAATGTTATTTGTACATATAAATGCCGCGGGTTGCTTTTCAAATAATTATAAACCCATGCGTATTAAAAGTGCCATTATTATTATTATGAGTACGAAGTGTTGGTGGTGTAGCACGTTTCAAAATCAACTTAATAATAAAATTGGAATGAATATTGCAGACTATGGTAACCACTTAATTATTATTTTAATAAAATTGAATTTTAAGTGTACTTCTTGGAAATGTGTGTTTATTATTCAACATTCTTTTTATATCTACGCAGCACGTGAAAATTAAATATTTTTGAGCAGCAATGTTAGATAGGCAACCAGGAGTACTTGTTTGTTTGCTTAATTGCATAAATTGGTCAGAGCCGAAATAGGTTGTGTTTCTAGCCAAATAAAAATAACGATATGTACAAATAATAAACACATCACTAATAATTACAGTAGTTTGTGGATGATGATTATAACTAAGTGTGTTAAAAGGTTCATTAAGTGTTCTACAATTTTAATACACAACATAGTGCTAATATTTGTTTTGATGGAAACTCGAAATTCTGAGATATGTTTGTTCCTATCCTATATTTTTGATGTGTATACGAAAGATTTGTGAATGTATACTAGAGGGGTCTAACTTTAATAAACTAATTGTAAGTAATAGAATGTGGCCACCACTAAAATCGCTCTTAGCTCTAAAGAATATTTGTCGATAATAGAAGCAAATTATTGTCTTCAATAGAGTGTTAATAAATAAACCAAAAAACTGATAGGATGAATTGATTTTGTTCGTAAAATTTATTGGTTGCATATTTCCCACTATCGGTACAACATGGCATCCTGTGTGATAGAAAACCCGAAACAAATGCAAAATCAAAAGTTGTTTTACAGATATTGATCTCGAAATTTGATCCCCTATATAAAAGTATTCAGAAGGAAAATCATTTCATGATGAAAACAATTCAACAGCTGAGTAGTAAATATGAGCAGCAAAATAAAATAAAATGAAATGAAAAACAAAATTGTCATTGCTACCAATCTTTATTAATCACATCACTTGGATGCAAAAATGCATTTCGGTATCCTAAATTGATTTTAATGCCATTTTCAGTTTGTTAAAATCTGTAAATTACATTTATATCGTAAAAATGCTTAAGTTAAGCAGCGTTTTTCACGACCAATTAGACAAACTTTACATATGAATAGAGAGATAAAAAATAAATCTAGTTTCTGTATTTCAGTTTTTTCGTAAACCAGTAGTTTCGGAAAAAAATGAGGAAAAACTACGATTTGAAGGTCGTGGATTTCCAGGAAACCAACGCGTTGCTGCTTAATAAAAAATTCAAAAGTTATCATAATAAATTAACAAAACAGAACAAGGTTTTTTAGTTTTGATCTGTATGAAAAACACGGATACAAAGACATGCTTTAAAACAAAATTTTTACAGTTATCCAGCGCTATCATGTTATACCAGGCAGGCTTTAGTTTCTTATTGTAATTATGCCCGTAGCCAAAGCCATATACTATGGATGGTGGAAAATAATAATTTAGGAGGGACATGTTCAAATTACATTTTCTTGGGTATTTTTTTACTTAATTATAACAGTGATAATATCTATAAGTCGATTATTATAATAATATTAAAAAGGCTCATTTTAAAATATAAAACATGACTTTAATATTTAAATTTTGTACCAAAAAACAAAAAGAATAGTAAAGAGTAAGTTTACGAGATTGTTTATTAAATTTTCTTAAAAGCATATGGTCCTATAAGTTTAGCGTTTTTTGTATTCAAACGCAAGTAACACAAATTAGATAGTCGCTGGTGAGTCATTCTCTGTCTTTGAGGTTTGTCAATTCGAGTCAGACACGAGAATGTCGACCCACACACACTGCAGAACTGCATAAACAAACAGCCACAGCCGCCATCATATAATAAATATCAGAAAATGCTTTTCTTTGTTTAAGTAGTTCCCCAAAAATATCACTGCCTAAAATAATTTTTACTGTTAACATAAAGCATTTAGTGCAACTTACTGTTTCCAGCTTGAGATTCCATTGATTTTTAAGTAATTTTGGACGCAGACAGTTTTCTCTTTTGATGGAATTGTAATTCCAAGTTTGCCCAGAACTCTAAAGTCTTCATAATTCAGTTCAGGAAATAGCAATCAGTAGATTATTATTGTTTTAAAACATTCTTTTCACTTTTTCTTCCATCAAACCAACAGCCTCGTAAAACAAACGTGGTATCATCATCAGAAATTCTAAATATTGCAGAGGATTCAGTCAATACATAGTCTTCCAGATTCTGTGGATTCCGTTTATTCCTTTTGGGCAGTTCTGAAGCTTCTTCTTCGTCATGTAGCAATAAGCCCTTAGCTTGTTTTAATACATCTAAAAACACTGATTCGTTTTGACATTGCTTCAAACTTGCAATAACGGAATGCACAACTGGAATCGGTGTTTCCAAACCAGTTTCTCTACTTTGCAATATTTCGTCAGCGGGCTCAATAAATCTCAAAATTTTCAACATGATTCATAAAGAAAATCGAAATTCTTTAGATCTCATAGCCGAAAGTAAACCTGAGCAGTGAACGATCTCGTTTCCATCAAAATCGTTGCCTTTTACTTTTCTTAAAGTACTTATCACGCACGAATAATTTTTGTAAATAATTTCGGTTACTTTTACGTAAGTACCCGGTCCATCTCTATTCTAAAAATTCCACCGTTGAATTACCTTCGTAAAGAGCTTCAATTTTAAAAGTCTTAAACGTTTTATGGATAACTCTACATAGGTCGAAGTAATGATTAATTTCTGCAATTTCCGAAACAGTTTTGACAGTAACCAAATATAACTGATAGTCATAGCAGTGAACATATGGAATACGGCGATTAAGTTTTGCTCGAATTAAAGACTGAACACCACCTTTAGCCCCACTTATGACGCCGGCGTCCTCATAACAGTGACTTAAAATATGACCGGCACTCAGCTTATTATTTTCCAATATCGTTAATATTAGATCAGCAAAATAGCCAGCTTTCAGATTCGCAGCATTTTATATTGCTAAAATAGATTCCCGTGGTTTTCCATTCTTTAAAAGGCTGTCTGTTGTTTTACGACAGTTACATGTACTCGCAGACAAAGCTGTCTTGAACA